>KB676524.1:0-19226 GCA_000349165.1 Anopheles christyi | reverse complement strand
CCACGCCAAGCCCACGTTCCGTTCCCTATTCGCTCGGTTTGAAACCGTTTGAGGTTAGCAGCGTTAGTGCTGGGCTTCACTTAATGGAGACATTTTTAGCATAGCTAGAGTGCGTCCACCGTTCCAAAAAAAAAATCCCGAGTGGAATGATTTTCTTCTACGGGAGGCATAAAATGATAGCTTGAAGCATTTTGTGTGTGTGTGTGTGTGTGTCTGTGTTCTGCATACACTTCTGGAACTATCCGAGAAACAATTTAATTAAAAGCTTTTGCACGTTTCCCTTGCTACGGGCAAAAAAAAACGAGCAAGCCAATTTCAGCGAACTGGAATGCAAAGCGTTACTACTTACGTGTGACATGTAATCTTTGCGTGCATGACCGTAGTGTATCTTACCTGAAATGAGAAAATGAAAGACAATGTTATAATAAAATGTGAGAAAATTTAAATATAACTCATAATTAGTTTTCAAATCAATATTGTATTTTTTTTAGTTTTCCGATAAATTCATGTATTACTTGTTAATAAACTATTTGGTTACTGTTAACAAGTAATACATATTAATTGCATTTTACGAACAATGACGCAATACCACTAACGGTGTATAAATGTAAACTAATTCCATTAACAAACATAAATCTACATGAAAGCATGAATAGCATAAATGATGAATCGAAAACAGCCTGCCCTGACGGTGGCGTAAACTTTTTGCCCCAAATTTGATTTTCTGTTGATGGCACGATAAAGGTGGCGCACGTGTTGCCAAATCACACATACACCAACTCATGACTTCATAAAATCATTGACTGAACCGATAATTTTCCGAAAAATCCTGTCCCCCCAAATAAACTTTCGTGCTAGAGTTAAACTAGCAGAAAGCATAAACAGCACAAGCCAACACACAGGTACGATGTTAATAGCAGGTTAAGCTACCAATCACGAGACTAAAACTTTGAGAAAATGTGAAAGAAGGCTAATGGGATATGATGTTGCTGTGGAGCGAGAGTTATCTCTCCTCCCCCTGGACAGCAAAAAAAAAAACATCAACAATTCGACGGCTGTCCATTACGGGTCGCATGCTCTATGGAGCGCAATTTTCTACACCAGCTTATCGCTCGCGCACCTTTACCTTCACGTGGCGATAGGTTTCAAAAATTGAATGAAATAAATTTGCTAAATCTAATTAAAACTTTCTTTTCCTATTCTGTGTCCCCATCACGCCCGGTATATCTAATTTGTCGGAGTTGGGCGTTTCCGCCGCTTTCTGGCGCTGGCTAACTACTGGGTGTGTTGTTAGCCGTGTGAAGCGATCAGAACACATCAAAAGTAACAAAATGTCAACGTGAGGTAGGGCAGATACTGTTATCCCCCCCGCCCCCTCTATGTCACCAATGATTTTCTTCGAACAAACCATAAAAAAGTGCACCGAATGTTGTCACGTGTACCAGAGTGTTACGATGGCGCAATCCAACTTCCTCACAATACTTTATTGTTTGCAGGGCAAAAATATCGTTCTTACCGAACTCAATTATAGTGAGTGGTTGAGTTTCGCTGGAAGCTTGGTAGTTTTATAAGGCAATCGATTTTCCACCACACACACAGTATCAGGAAATAGCAAAGCAGAGAACGAGCGTACTAGGTGTGTGGCGATCATTTCAAATAGCGAAAAGTTGCAACAATCGTGGCGCTAATTAAAATTCCTTCACAAAAGCATCCTTTTGTGAAAGTGAGCCCCAATCATAGAACTCTTCTCGCAGCATTCACCAAACTACCACCGCGAATAGGTACGGCGCTAGTCCTTTGGACGCCAAAGACGGTAGTCGGGTTCGCAGCGGGTGGTATAAATTCCGTACAGATTGGCTGTTGCATTATTAATGAAGTTTACCTAACAGGTCAAACCCTCAGCAAAGTGCTTCTACGAAGACATAGAAAGACAGAGAGAGTGATGGAGAGCAGAGTGCGGGGAAGGAATTTCTGACACAAAATATATCCCCTGGCACACACCACCAAAAACGGGTCTAAATGTTAAACGGGACAGTGTGGGTGTATTTGAATAGTTCCACAATAGGTTGTTTAGGGGATCCTATGCTAAATCGATAGAAAAGCTGCCCACATCGCTAGTACAACATTATCGGTCTCTGTCTGGCAGGAGGAGGCGGACAACATAAATGCCCTTGAAACCTTCGACAGACGATTCCAAACATCAAAGCGCAATTGAACGCCTATATTGAACGAATTCAAATTTATGACCGTTCTTCGATGGTCGAGGTCGAAAAAGGGTACCGCAGCAAACTCGGAACCCATTAACGGCTTTACAATAATCAAACATGAGCAATTAGTTCGGAGGATTAGTAATAATGATACCGTGTGGGAGTGTTCTTGGTATAGCATGAAGCGAACGTAAATAACACTCAACTGGTGTGTGCGAAGTATTGGTTGGAAAATTACAATAAAAAATACACTTTATTGGAAAGTTTGGATTTTTTCATTATTTTGTACCATAATTGATTGAGATTTAATAATCACATTTCATTGTCATTTTATGGATGATGTCAACAATACTTGTAAGTTCCAAAGCCATTGAGTAAAACATTCAAAACCTTAGCGTTTTGTTGCTCCCAAAAAAGGCTCTTTAACGAGCCACATATTAGTTTAAGCCTTATCCTTTAACATCATGCAACACATGTATAAAAGATCCAAATAACCCCCGAAACAAGACCATGCATAATATCTACCGAATGTGTTCTTTTTTTTTTGCGCTTCTTTGCGCGATACGATGGAAATGGCGCTCTCCCTCTATCGCTTCGGTACCGATCAACTGTGTTAACACTTCTTCGTATGTTGCCCTTTTTTTGAATGCTCCAAGGCTATGTCTCGGGAAGCCCTCCGACACGAAACAACTCACACTTGCCCAGCCTTTGCCGTCAGGGCAAGCACGCCTCCTCAAGCACGACCATCCGACCGGAACTAACGCGTGCTAACGGAACCGTGAAGTACCGGTAGCATATCTTGAATTTGTATGATAATTGAGCGTATTATAATGTTAATCGGTTGTGAAGCATCAGCCTGGTAGTATACGGTGGCAAGTATCGTTTCGGCCTATGCTAAGGACCTATCCAGATCCCTCCCCCCACCAAGGAACGTTAGAACATTCGCTCGAAGGTGAGATGGTGGAAAAGAACGGCGTTGCGAATGATCGGCGTAAAATTCGTAGCTTCTAGCTCGAGGAGAATCTTTAACTATCTTAGTGGAACTGAATCCAGGGGCTAGAGCTGTGAATGAGGTTAAGCTTCCTGTGACATGGACGGAGAGTGTGGTGGTGCGATAGAAATTTCAGCGAGACTATCGACCGTGAAAATTCTAACTACCTGCTGGACGGTACCGGTGACCCGGTAATGGAAATATCCGGAGCTACTTCAACGCTAATTGACTGTTGAAGAGCTGAGGGGCCGGTTCGCTTTGTTGTGGGTACCAGGGAGCAGCAAGTCTTCAGATGCCAGTTTCAGTGCTTGAGGGCGAATGAGAGATTTCATGCAGAACGGAAGGCCTGGAAAGTCCCTTTCCAACACTGAGAGCTTGTGCCGCTGGGAGGAAATGCAGTTCATAAATGTATTGCACTGTTCCTGCAGCATGCTGTAGGACTAAACTAGGTAATCGGATAATATTTCAACTATATGAAACATCATAGTGCCTAACGTAATAAGCTTTTAAGCGAGCAAAAGTTTTCCCATCTTTAAAGTAAGCATGTTTCAATGCGTCATTTTTGCTGAATTTGCACCATTATGCATTACTGAAGTAGGAAAACAATATGTTATGTAAAGGTCAGCCCGTCTGGATGAAATTTGAATGTTTCCTTATCCGTGAGCAAACGTACTCGACCCATCCAACACGGCCGAGGACTCGTTTACATAATGCTGAAGCAGTCCTTCATAAAACGGTACCATTTAAATACTGCACCGTTGACCGTTTACCGTCCCCGCACTGTGCTCCACACATTCCCGCAACGGAAGTTTGCTTGCACATCAAGTTTGCCGAGCGCAAGTAGTGCCAGTGGAAATAACTGAATTATTTATGGGCCAAGCTCTGCGCCTGCAAGGTGACCAAGGTCCAAATAACTTAATAATGACACTTATGCACCGTACGGCTGGCCTGTATGTACGGGCTGTCCGTGTGTTAACCACTAGAGGACACTAGTAAATGGGGACATTTGCTAGCCAACCTAGGGCAGGTTAAAGGGTAGCTAATGCGGCCCTGTCTTACCGTTTCAATTGACAGCTAACGCCTTGGAGGTGGGTTGGGATGCGTTGGGAGGGTATTAGTTGCACCTTCGGTTGAACGATTAAATGCGAATCTTCAGCAGATCAGCCAGGAATGCTTAGCGGAAACAGCTACCGAGCACGATGGCAAAGTGACAGATTTTCAATTATTCGCACGGGACCAAAGTGACGTCTAATTGTGTGATTTACAGTTTATTAGCGCATTGGATATTCCGGTAGGGATCAACAGTTTCCCACTCGCTGGGACTGGGAGGTTAAGTAATTGGAGTGTAAATTCTCAACGTAAAAAAGGTGATTTAATGAGGGTAATCGCACCACTATCGTTTCTGATAATATTATGGACATTGCAGATCATATGAAATATAAAATGTTGCAATACTTAAGAATTCGTCAGTCGATACCTTAAGAAATGGTGAGTAGTCAAATGAGCTTTCAATTAAATCAGATAAATATTGTTTTGGATTTAAAAGAGAAAACAAAAAGTTTAAGACAAATTAACAAATTACGCAACAATAAAACTTCACTCGCACATTTACACAGAGCACACACAGAACAAAGATAAGAAAAAGACAAGATTTCTGAGAGGCCCCTTTCAACCAATGTACCCCCACCTTCCCACTCCAAAGCTTACCAGCAAAAGGGAAGAAGCTACACAACCGCCACAGTGACAAATGTGCCGTACGTGATAATACCGTTTCCACAAAGGATCGAGAGCCTGCGCCTACTTCCTGCAGTGCCATGTCTAGGACCCATTAATCAAGCGCCTAAAAAGCCTCCCAAGGAAACTGTGTCCGCCGTAGCAGCCCGAACCATGACCACTTTTTGCCTAGGCTAGTCGGTAGCGCCTCAGCGCCAAGAAAGCAGTCGGATTGCGGGTCAGATAATGGGCCAAAATGTAATTTTGAGTTCGCTTTGTGTAACTTTAATCATGGCGCATTTATCTTTACCGGGTGGCGGACCCTCTGTTTGGATTGTTAAATCGTTTATTAGCCAAATGGGTCAACAACAAGCAAAACAGGGTGATGGAAGCCAGCCCATTGCACTGATAAACCGTGCCGAATGCTAAGCGGCGCTGGCGTTGTGATGAATGGTTGACCTTTATTATGTACGTTTGCATAATCGGCACGGTCGTAACATGTACAAATAGTACATTATTTTAATGAACTTAGCAGAACTTTGGCAGAAACTTAGCATCATTGCACCGTAACATAATGTGTTGGGATTCTTTGCAATGGTTTCGTTTTGGAGTAATTGAACAGCTCTTGAAACAGTTTCAATATTTGTATCAGAAGGAATAGTTTTTCATGCATAAAATGTTTGATAAACTGCAATAAGTTCGGTGGGGTCAGACAAAAAGTGGTTCAAGGTGATCGCTATTCTTTCTATGGTTTACCAAAAATCTCCAAAACAGTCGAATAATATTTAAAAATCCATCAGAAAAGTGACGAAAAATAATATAAAACACCTGCAATGCTTCACCGCAAAAATAAAGTTACATTATGGTTACAGTTTGAACAACTACTGCCACGACCTGTGCAACACCAACGAAAAAAAAAAAACATAAAAAGACTGATTTGAAACAAAAGCATCAGCCTGCCATTTCAAAAAGACTTGAGCTGTCACAATTACATCGTTCCAGTGTCGTGACGATTTTCTTCTCCCTTTGTTTAGTTTATTTGCTTATCGCTAAGGAAAAGCACTTTGAAAGCTGACAGTCGACACCTATCGCACTGCTCGAGTACTTTCGAGAACCATGAAATGAGCGAAATGAGGAAATAGTTCCTAACCCACCTCGAATGCAGACGGCAAAAAATGCACATACACAGATCTAGGTGTAAACAGCTTTCTCGAGCTGCATCAAACCCAAAAGCTGGTGAAAACAGAACGCGAAAAGGTGCTTAGCGAGAGAGAGACAGAGAGAGAGAGAAAAAAGGTAGCGCAATACGCGACGAACCCAAAGATGGCAGCGTACGTCCTATCATCCAACCTTCTCTTCTTGCCTCATGCAATACAAACACATCTGTTGTTCCCCCTTTATGTTTGCTCTGTGAGCTATGTGGTGTGAAATTGTGTTTCGCGAAAGAATCTTTCAGACTGACAGTTTTTGCTGGCATCGTTTCCTTCATAGTGCTGGCACTACACCGGTGCCAGAAATGCTACTCCGTAACAAGCAACAGCAGCTGGGTGATAAATTATTGCACCGAAACGTTGTTCCGGGCTGGAACTAGTCGACTTCGTCGGATACAGGGAGGTGTGGTGGGATGGAGATGGAAGGTAGGTTAACGGGCAAAGCAGTGCACTTAAACGAGCAAATGAATTCCAAGCGTGCTGTTGATGATGGATGCATTTTGTAGCGGTAAGAAAGGATAGAATGCAATTTTGTAATGATATTACCTTTCGGAATGGAATTTACCGATTGCGGTACACATTTGTGAGGTACCATGGAAAACGCTGGGAGGTGGTACTTGGGGCAGTAAGTATGTAAATATGAAGAATGGCTTACAGGATGGGTGCATTACAACGAGTGAGCAGCTAGATAATTGGATAAGGTTGATGGTTGATGCCGTGAGTAAACCTAGGAAATGTTATTCATTTTACCTTCCGTAGTCAATTATTCTGAACCACTGCAAAGAGCAAAAGCGGCAAACCGGTTTTTAAGAGCTAGGAGTATGTTACAGATAATTCCTGTTTGATTATGTTCCGGCAGCAGTAGCACATGCAACTTTACTTTTCTAACATACGAGGTCATTGAACATTCAAAGGTTCGTCCGAGAAAATGGCGTGATTCTACATACGATTACCTAACTAACCAACACGCTACAAGTTGTGTGTTCAAGTCTGATCTAGTCTGTGACCTTCCTTTCGATGAAGCGACTGCCCTGACACGAGCTGTATTGAAAACATGTCAGCTTTTATATTAACCCATTAAATCACGGGTTTGCAAAAACTAAAGGGTATGAGACGTATTTTTTATGTTGGGTAAAATATGCAAAAAACAAGCATAAAAGAAACCATCTGAACTTAAATATAATGTACTTACCAAATTTCTTTAGTAACACTCGACATGTAACGTATTTTGACTGATTCGAGCAATTGATCTCAAACAAAAATTGGGAACTCAATATAACAGAATTTAATTGCTGTGTTTTATCTTAGAAGTTCCTTGTCCTCTCATGATCAAAGGATTTTCATAATGATATTTTTAATGAAGTGTTTGATTTTAACATGAAGTCCTATACTGTGGCCACTAATTGGTACAGAACTTCAGAACGTTTAGAAAGGCAGTCAAACCCATAAACGTAATGTAAATGCCATCGTTCGTAAGTTTAATTGGAAAAAAATTAATTCAAAAGATAGTTTCTTTTAAACACATTGTTTGGTTCACTTAAAACAATCAGCTAACCATCGAGAGAAAAAAACCAAATGCCCAAAAAATGGAGGCAAATTTTAGATACAATTAAATATCGATCTCGGCCACGATGGCTTGGAAGAATAAAATCGACTTCATTAATGTCTACATTTAGTGCACAGTTTATCCACTTCCTTACGAGTTAAATAATGAGTTTCCTGAACATGCTACATTGAGCAACAAAAGTTTTCTTCGCGTTGTGATCAAAATTACATAACCAAACAGCGCTTTATACCATGCTACGCGCACCGCAAACTCTCACCCAACAAACAAACAAAACCTGAAAAAGAATTCAGAGTTTTCTGTCCCTGGAAGTAAGTCCCAGTTTTCTCGCGTATCGCGCGGCACAACAAGAACTGCCATGAGTTGACCCAGGTAGTTAAGCAAACTTTCCCAGGGGAATGGGTACAATTTCCTTTCACCCTTCACACCTTCGAATAGAGCACTGCAACAACTTGACAAACCGTGGAGGCGCTACTGCGATGCTGCTACGTGTGCGTGTGTCGTATGCTTTCCTCCATGTAATATTTCTTTCACACAAAGCCTTCTGTTCTACCTGCAACCCTGACACTTTCGCAACGAGATCTTCATTTTGCTATAAATGTGACTCCGTACGGTAAGCATTTTCATGGTTTACGTCACAGAAAGTGTGGGCTTTTGCTACTTTCCCGAACGACATCATTCGGAATCGGCTCCGACCAAGGTGGAAACACACAGCACAGACTCATGGGTGTATCTTTCCTGGTAGTGGGACAATTTATGTGCACATACTTTCCGCCTGCTTTTTCTTGTTGCGGAATTACTTAGTAGGTGGTGGAATAAAGAGAGCAAAAAAAAAACAAAGGTGACAGGTTTAGGCAGCTTTAATTTGGAGTTCGTACCTTTGAGATTGGCATCTCGAGAGGGAGTGTATTGCAAAAATGTTTCAATTTGTATGTGTGTTTTTTTTGTCTAACCATAAATTTCACATTGACGCTGCTTCAATTGCTTTATTTGACTATCTTTTTAAATAAAACTTATTTGACGAAATTATCAGCTAGTTTTTTTTAAATATTAAATTTGTTAAAATTCTTGAAGTCCTTCTTATAACAACCGAGTATAACGCGATCGGCCAATGCACTTTGCCGCAATGTAATAATTTTCGTTCATCCTGCCTTAAACTAGTGAATGGTTTTGAAGCACGCGATCGTTTTATAACGATTATTAGACCTGTCAAGGAAGAACCTATCGTTAAACCTGTAAAGGTTAGCTTGTTAGAAAAAAAAAACATATATGTGTTTCCGGCACACATTAGCAAGAACCTCCCGCTGTTAACAAGTGCACGAAGGAATCAAAACTTGAGTGAAATAAAAAGCAAAACTAGCTTCCTGATCACAGTACGAAGATATCCACTTCATAAAAGAACTTCCGACTGCTAACGATGCTTAGGCAAAGGCGTAAATGTAAAGCAGAATACAAGCGCATCCACTTGTGCTCAATGATAATTCATGAGCAAGGAGGTTGGTGTGCTTGGTTCTTTAAAAAAAAAACCAATAGGACAGTAGTAAATCGTCGGTCGTTTGTGTATGTGTGACGAACAACTCTAACATTACTTAACCCTGCATTAAGTATGCACACTTAAAAGAACACCACACATATGCACAGAGGAGAAGATTCGAGAACTGTATCACTCCTAGCACAGATACACACATACACACAACGAGTCTGCGCTTGAGTGCTTCAGCCGTGCAAAGGACACAGTAAGTGAGCTCATTTCAAAGCAATGTCATGGAGCTTCTGGCAAGCTTCTAGTATGTGTCGGTGCTACGACCTCATTTGACTGAGGCACGTTACGCGGGAATGTGTGTTTCAGACAATGCCATCGGCGAACTCATCAAAGTGAAAAATGTTTATTTGTTCACGGTTTGTGTTTTACATGGAAAATATTTAGCATCAAAACACAATGCAAATAGCATACACCGAATGAAACGAAAGGTAGTTATGTTTATGAGAATTATAAGCGATCAATTTGAAAGAAGATTAACTTTTGATAAAAAAAGAATTATTTTTCGATGACAAATTTGATAAGAATGTTGTGATGGAATATACAAAAATTTACAGTTTTGTTCTTTATTTACATTAACATATTGTCCTTCTTTGCATGTACTCCTTCAATATGTCTTTATGTATGACGTATGCTGCACCAATATTTATACTTTTTGTGAAATTGATCCCAATTTGGGCTGTAAATATGGTAGCACAAATATTTTAATATCGAGTTTTCAGTCGCGAGGGCGAGTTTCGTTGGTGCTACCAAACCTCTGCAATGCACAACATCACTTTGAAGGTGTTAAATTTCGCCTTTTCACCCATCCCAACAAACATACTGATCTGGGGAAACTGTTCATTTTACTCTCTTCTGCGTAGATGCTTTCCCGCCGAGCATTTCTTTGATGTAGCTTAATGAATTAAAATCAAACTTTGCTTTACCAAATTACACGGATACCTAGAGAGCATCCTCATCCTCATCAGCAGTTTCAGTGGGTGTGAGCAAAATCGAACGAATAAATTAGGGAAAATTACTTACCACCCAATGAGCTGCCAATGAGGCGCTTCCCTCCCCGTATCGAACCGTGTTAGTCGGTAGGCAACGTCCGACTTGCCCCGTTGCACGGTCAAATGAGTTCTCAAACGAACGTCTGAGTTAAAGCAAATAAATAATCAGCGATCTGCAACACCGCCATATGGCTTAGGGTGGAGGGTGGGATGTGGCGCTCTGAAATTAGGTGGTTGAAACTTTAAGTACCGGCCGTCTCTGGGAATAATTATGTGGAGTGGATGCAGAGGTGTAAATGTGGTTGGCGTAAAGAAATATGATCACATCTTCCAACACCAACGTCCAATTTGTTTGCCACCCGGGATGTTTTTTTTTTGTTGCCTCTCGTTTCAAAACCCCATCACCGCCATCCATTTTATCGCACACGCATTTAGTGAGTTTTATTTGACCGAGTGGCGAAAGGTGAGTCAATTTTTGCTGATATATTTACAGACACACAAATACACACGCCTAGCGCTAGAAATGGAGGGGTTTTTTTTCTACGAAATGCGAAACTATTAAAGCTTGATTTACGCACTGAGATTGTTTGGGTTTGTTTTGGGCGATTCTATTTTTCAACAGACCGATCGTGCTGCGATGTTTTGCCGTACGATTTTACTAATGATCCGGTGTAGTTTCCATTCCAGATATGTTCTACATCGTACGGTTGATTGGTTTACGACACGATTTATGAAGGTGAGAGCTTCGGGAACAGCGTAAGAAGCGTGGTTTAATTTCGGTGTGGAATTTCAACATGAAAAGAACGGATGCGCATAGTGTTTGCTGCATAAAGTTGGCCAAATTGGGAAAGGGATTCAAGTTAAATCCTAGGTTAAAGAGCAATAAGGCAGTTTCAAACAAACTTTGTTTTTGTTGGATGTATTTACTGAGACAGCAACTAATACAACGCCGATGCTTCCTCATTTGCTGATGTTTTAAGTTATTTCATGTCAGTCAGTTAGCCTATCATTTGATGCATATTATACGTATAGGGCCATGTGTTATTCATTTTGTTTAGCAATTCAATTGAGTTTAAACTAGTCTTTAAAATGAAAGTTCGTAAATGGAAGCAGATTACATAGAATAATCTTAACCTTTTATTGCTGTTATATAAATCACCTTCAGACTAGGTTCGTCAAATGAAATATTTCTTGGGATTAGTACATATAGTTTTCGACCCTTTCGGTTTAACCGCAATTTTTCCAAGAATAGGTTTTTTTTTAATGCACCTGAAACGACAACATCAGAAGGAGAATTCTCAGAACTCATCCTACACTGGGCATTAGCTTTCTGATTCAAGCTTTCTGAAAGTATGCTATAGCTACCACGTTGACACGACACGAAAATGTGGCAAGTTCCTAACGCACCAAAAAAGATTGTTGATCTTTCATTCCATTTCAGGCAAATAGATTTTAGGCAAAGTTTCTCACAGCCCGAGAACTTTGCCGTTCCATTCCAGCAAACCCTCGATGGAATTGGTCGAAAGGTGGAAGTGTTCGCATAAAGCTGATAAAAATCTGATAAAATAGAAACCATCCTCCAATGCATGGTGATATTCAATCACCGTTCCATCACAAGCAGAAAGGGGGAATGTTGCGAATATAAAAAAAAACATTAAAATAACATGGAAAACGAAATATTAGACTATGTGTGCAAGTGATTCCGAGACGCGTTGGAGATGAATCGTTTAGCATATTTACATTTCAAAGCTATTACAGTGTGAGTGTGTGGTGGCACGGCTGCTGACAGTTGATTGACAACATCAAAGCGTGTCTGTCACATAATTTGTAATTATTTCATCACATGCCAAAGATCAAACAATTTCCATGTTGAGTATATTCAAAAACATGTTTGGAATGTTTTTCAACGTTCATACATCATAATATAATTTCTTCTAATGTAAAGTTGTTATAAAGTCAAACAAAAGATAAATTCGATGTGCTTGCCTGCTTGCTTGAAAGGGCTTTGCTCATAGTTATCATAATGTTTGTTGAAAGATGAAATGAACACATTTACATCATTTCTATTTTGCCAATTTATTGACCAAATAAACAAACACATCGAAACGAGCCAACGCAATTTAACTGCAAAGTGAAGTTAATGTTTTCCTTTCGATACTCCATACAACGACCACACACTTACCCTTCTAAAAGCACACACCACTTTTTCAAACGTCCAAATGCCTAGCCGGAGAGTGTTATAACTTTTATCTCAGCAGCGCACCTCACTCACCTGGTCGGCAATCATTAACCAAACCAGCAAAGCTAAAAAAAATCATTCGTTCAGCTTCCCTCACAGCTGGGCGAACGTGATTTTTCCCATCACTCTGTTCGATATTTGATTCCTTTCTGCCTTGATTCCTTGCTTGCTGCCTGCCCTCATCCCCCACAACCGAAGGCCAATGGATGAATTGGTTTGTTTACAAACGAAAAGGGAACTGTTTTTAGAGAAGCGGATGGTACGACGGTGGGGAGAAATATTAGGCTTCTAGAGTAGGGAGATACAATTCGTTGCTCTCTGTTCGTTCAGAGTAGAACGGGTGAAGTGAACTACTTCTCTGCTTTCTTCTTCCCTTTGTTTAGATGGTGGTTGTTTTTTAATAGCTCACAAAATTTCCTGCTCACAAGTAGGTAACGATGTTGCAAACGAAACGCTAGTATCATGGTCCCACCCCCCCGCCTACCTTGTCTAGTAGTGTTAGTGGTAGCTTTAAGAAACAGCACAAACGCAGACAAAAACAAAGGCCACTTAGATGTTTTCGAAACCGGTAGATAAGAAAAGTGCTTAAGAATGCTTGACGGTTCACTTCCTGCTACCTTGCACCATGAGCCTTAACCTTGGTTGTGAGGTGCCTGTGAGAACAAAAAACTCGAAAAAGACAAAAACAGTAGGAAAGGGATTCATTCTTTTCTGCCCTTTTTTTCCTTTTTTGACGCAGCATGTTTGCGAGATACGGGATGAAAACTACATGTAGCGGTTGTATCAAAACCACAAAAAGTTCTTTCCGCCTTTCTGAGACATGACGGGGCCTTAGTTTTTCGCCATACAGCATCGTAAATTTCAAACGAAACTTTTTCTCACTTTGAGAAAAAGGCACTAGCCGTGTCTTTCCTCGTTCCGGCATAGTTTAACGCACTTTTCTACTTTTCACCTCAAGGGGGAAGTATTAGTTTTGTTTATTATTTTTATAACTCCTTTTGCTGCTTATCAGAAGATGGAAGGTTATTGTGTAAATTTATGTTTTTAACTCAATTAAATAATTCTTCAACACAGTCACATGCAACGTGTTAGATGTTTTGAAAGTTTTAAAGACATAAAGGCAACTATTTTCCTAGTAGCTCTACATTTGGAAATTGATGTCAAGCGCAACTTCAATCTGTTTGATAGAGGAAATATATTGTTGGATGACAATTGTGATTAAATGGGATGCAATTTTATTTCAACAACAAATACCACATTTGTAACATCGTTTCATCCACTGTGCATCACAGACAGCTGTGTCAATTCACACCATACACGACCGAAAGCCAAGCACTTGCTCCTGCCAAAAAGTCTTACCGTAATCTTTCACCGAAAGCTCTTCGCTTGATCTTCCTTGATCCTACTTGATCCTTCCAACTGTATGGGTAATCCAAGGTTGCTTTAAAACTGTTATAAATGTCTCTGTACGGTGGAGCTGAAGGAATATGTTCAGCGTTTTTGCATGAAGGGCATCGTTTAACTAGACGAATTCATTTTTGCATACATCTTTCCAGGAACGTATATGTATGCAGTGCATTATGTTAAAGCTAACAACACGCTTTTTTGGAAGAGGAGAGGTGGTCAGTGGGGAGCTTTTTTGGATAAAGAAAGGAACGTTAGATGAAATGAAACATGGGATGAAATAATTTAATTTATAATTAGAGTAATACGTAACGATTCCCTACAACTGTATGTTTACACCAAAAGTGATTTAGCTGCATTTGCAATCTTCTTTTTATTATCACACTCATCGCTACATGAAACATGATTTTCATAACACTCTACAAAAACTTTTGCTCGGATGACACAACCAGCTTCTGCGCCGTCCAAAAATTGGCAACTCACTCAGTGTGACCTGGAGTGATGCACAAAAAAAAAAAACACGAAACAATCATTGGTGATGTATGCACGGTACAACTTTCGAGTCAGTGTTGAAAGCTTGTCTAAAAGTCCTAAGCGTAACTAAGCACCCCTGAAACCGAATGGACGTGCTCCGTTCGAGATTGGTACACACGGAGAATGAATGCAAAAAAAAAAATGGGCGAAACTTTTGCCTTGCAGCAATTTTCAGCCAGCATGTATGTGAACACACAAAATGGAAATTGTACGCCTTTGCGCATTGATGGCGTACTCCACCCAAGAACGGTTGTAAAGTTCTATTGGAAGGAAACGTGCACAAAAAAGTGGATCAAACGTAAACGTATTCTTACGATTACACTGGGGAGAAAATCACACGTTTCTAGTACGAAATTCTACCTTCCCGGGAGACGGACGAATACTCCGGCTAACGTGTTGGGTAGATTCATTTTGTAACCAACTTTACAAGGGTGCTATTGAAGGACTTGAATGAAAAATAAGGAGAAGAAAATGTAACGACAGTGGCGTGTACACTGCCAATCAAATGTGTCGTTCCACCTTGTTGGCAGTCAATCAGAAATGAGATCACATAACAACGTGCTGGAATACTATTTCCTCAATCAGAAAACTTTCCCAGAAAGTTGCAGTTTCTTGTGAGTTCGTGTGACTGCCAAGAATGTTGGCGAATGTCAACAGACGTCTCTGTCGTTGAGCAGCTTTACAGTGAAATTGTAACAAAATAAATAACCAAACTAGTAGCTGAAGAACCTGGGTGCATTTCAATTTACTTCCTTAGATACATCAATTTGTAATTTAAAAGTCAGTTTTTGTAACGAATTTCTGTTTTCTAACCTTTGTCAAGGTAAAACTTTTCAATCGAGTTAGCAACAACTTTGGCAAGGAAGGTAAACTATCAACTTAGCGACCAAACTTTCTAGTGAGTCGTTCGAATCATAGCTTTAATGCAATACAACTTTAAAATTACAAGTGACAACTTTAACTTATATTTTAACAAGTAAAGTTGGTAACACAAAGCTTTAAATGCACAAATAATTATTTAACATAAAACTATTACACTCCAGCACACAAAGGTATTCTGAAAAAACCTTTTTATTAGAAAAAGAAACTCACCAATCGTATTTGAATATTCTACTTCACGGTACACACTGTTTATATGATAATGAATAATTCTTCGAATTAAAGGGGGGATAAAAAAGATGCCCTGGACCTATCGAAGCGAAACAAATCTCAACCATGCGTAGTAATGAATCGCTGGGTCTGGGCCCAAAACGATTTCAATTAAAAATTATAATGTGATGTGAATAGAATTTAAGTTCTCGTTGTTTGGCCTCATCAGTTTCTTTTTTCACCACCAATTTATGCTAAACAGAACCTTTTGGACGCAAAACAACGAAACCTGCAAACAGGTTCACACTGTAAACGACATAATCATATTTGCTAGGGATATAGTACATGTAAAAAAAAACCGACCGGAAACCAGAACCGTTGAGCTACCGTTATCCAGTGTGAAAAGTCTCGGGCATAAATTAATTAACATTTGGACCTTTTTCTATTGCAAAAGAGCCTGAGTTAAAGATGCTACAATTCGATGAATATATTTTTCCCACGCTTTCCACAACAACAAATTCTCAGACCCATGGGCTGCTCGGGGTAAAGAAGCGAATTGAAGCTTAAGGTGCGATTTTCACCGGAATTCGGGGTGAATTTGGAAAGGCTAAACAAAAAAATTATTTCATGACAATAAATTCTGCTGTGCCACGTTCAAAGAGATATAAAAAGTAACCCATTTTTTAAGAGCACTTACAAGCGAAAAAAAAAAACAGGCTAGACTTTTGATTAAAATATCATCCCTTTTAATGGCGCCTCGGCAAGATCGTATGTCTCTGTTTCTATGCACACAAAATATGCCACGTACGCTAATAAGATAGCCGAGAACGACGATGGAGCTGCTAAGATGTTCAATGGAAAATATTGTACTGAACTAGCAGTGCCAGGCTGCTGCGATGACATCGTACAACCGACCGTGCGGCTCCTTGTAGATTCAACAAATAGAGTAGAATACCGCCGTTCTAATACCGTTCAACACTAGGGTAGAAAACTTATCCTATGCTTAGTGATGATGTAGTAGATTTGCCGGAAATGAAGTGACGAAAGTGACGCAAACTGTGTAGTCAACAAAAAAAAAACAGGTCATTGTTGAGCTCAACTCACTATCGTTTGGGTATCGTTCTTCCGCTTATTTTTTTTTCTGGTAAAATAAGTAACATTTTACCCAGCCAAAGGCTCTTTTTTTGAGAGCTTAGCAAAGATGTAATATCAATAAGAGTGAAGTTTTGTAGCGTTTTTTCTCCCCTCTATTACGTCAGTGTTCTTGTTCTTTTCGTGTGCTCTTGATGAAAAAAAAAAGGGAATTGTGATCTGATGAAGAATGTCGAGTAGTTCACAAGGATTTCACCATCCACAAATTGTGTGATGTAACAGCTTTACTATAAATAGATAGCAGAGGCGATGCTGAAAGTGATTTGTTTGGTAGTAGGAGTATGATAAAGTTTTCCTTGTTTCTTGTTTCTATTTCTGATGTTTTCCGTTTTTGTAGCATGCTGCTTGCCTGCACACAATTCATGCTCAATTGATAACACGCACTTCAGAAGGCCCAAACTACCTTGTAAAGAAATACAAAGCTTATTAAACACACGGTACGTTGTCAAAAACAACCATCGGTCTTTGCGCTACCTTATTATGTCCCCGTGATGCAAACAGGAAAAAGTTTCGAGTCAACAGCAACCAACCAAGTATATAATGATTATATCAAGTTTCATGGTTAAAAATATACACATTTCAACTAAATGCTACTCCACCTATCGACGGGCCCAGTACAGGGAGTTTCTCTTTCCAGCGGGGATTTATGTGGGTTACTGATGTGAGAAGGGAGGGTTCATTAACGATGTGCAAAAACAGGTGCAAAAAGGTGCGTAAGCCAAACCCTGCTAAAACCCACCTTCATCCTTGTCTCGGTTTATGAATAGCCAGCCATCGCGGTAGTTCATAGGAAAAGCTTATGTAGATGTGTGTCCCACCGCTCCCACTACTCCTCTCCCCAATCCGCACACATTTCATTCCACTTTCGTCCCCACCAACAAATAGCATCCAGCCCAAGCGATCTAATTATAATCGAAAGCCATTCATTTTCTTTAGTTGGATATTATAATGACGACAAGCAACGGCCACCGGTCAGGTTAATCAGAACCTGAACTTTGTGCAACCATTTTCCCTTACACCGTGGCTTTGGTGTGTGTAAATATGAATGGAAAACCGATATGCAGCCAGTGTGTGTGTGTGATGATAGAGGGGGAGTAGGTGAGAATGTGGGTGGCTAGCTTAATTATACGTGCGTACATGCGGTCACCTTTCGCAAGCCATGAGACACCAACCGTACGGAAGTACAGCATTTTGTGATTAACCATAACGGGCGTAAACTTTCCGCTTATTCACCAGCAGCACCTGGGTATTGTGTGGTTGAGAGGGTGTGTGCGTGTGAACCGGAACATGCTGGGTATGTCTAACGCCATAATCTAAGCTACTAGCAATAATAATCACTTGCAGCCGGGTGGCAAGGTTACGTGAAACTATAATCCGATCCGCGTTGATAAGATCTAGCCAAGCAGGGCGTTGTTCGGCTTTACAGGTTGGTAAAGCCGCGGAAAGGCCGTCCCTATGGGTCTTGTGTGCTTTCCAGATGTACATGAATTAAACAGACACCTTTGTTTATTAAGGCTTAACCCGGTACAGCCACGAGCAAAGCGCAGGGTAGTCACCTGTAATTGTATCCTTCCGATGCGCCGCTGCTCGGCGATTCACACCCTCTTTCGAGAGGGTCGTTGGGTGTTGAGTAAACCACTGTGTCCCTGGTGTGATGCAATGGCATGCGCGACATATATAAAGTCCCTCGGGGAGTGTGAAATAATGAATGCATGTGTTAAACGATCACACGTCTGAACGAGAAGGGAAAGAGAGTAATAATATGACCGGAAGTATTGTTTAAAAAAAAAAAAACACCGAAAACAATCAATAAACTGAAGTAAAAACCTCATTGTTTCGAGCGAAAGGATAACTGACGAGGTAAAAGGAAAGAAACCAACAAGGAAACCATAACTTAAATTTGGTTGGTTTTGATTTGTATGCAGATTTACCTACAACTGCTTAGGGTGGCCCGGTGGTCGAGTAGTAATGGCGTAGGCCTATCATAAGGCCCGACGTTGTTCGAATCCCGTATGAATTGCTTACCTGCCCTGCCCGCCCCCCCCCCCATTCGCAGGACTGACCATCCTGCTATGGATATAATAAGTCACAGAAAATCAACAACATTTTAGTGGTTTGGCCGGCCTTAACCTTTCATGGGTTGTTGTGCCATACAGAAGAAGAAGACCTATAATCGCATAAAGATTGTATCGTCATGCAACATAAATCCTAACCAAACATTGTCCTACTCTTTAAAAAGCTCCACTATATTATGAAAGAAACCAAATAAAAGCTACCTTTATTCTCGTTTTCCGGCAACCAACACATATCAAATCAGTTGACATAATAAAGGCGAATAATGTGCTGTAAAACGTTTTAAAATTTATTATCATATCCGCAGTTGTGTTTGAATCGCATCGCACAGATATTATCAACGCCATCCTTGGCACACAGGCGCAATCTAGTAGAGGTCTTAAAGATCACAAGCACACCGTGCTTGCTTTAGAATTCGATTTGTCGACTAGGGAAGTATTCCGCCCGACTGTGAGCTTTAAACCAGCTCAACCGTGAGAACATGTGTGCGTAGGGGAAAAATCCGCATCCGTGTGTG
>KB676513.1:0-19184 GCA_000349165.1 Anopheles christyi | reverse complement strand
TAGCTCGCACTGGAAGCAATCGCTGCCTAGAGCAAAATAAAGGACAAGTTACCACAAGTTACCAATCTTATCCCAGGAAATGGGCAAATAGTTGACAAATGCAGGAAAAAAAAAACAGTTACAAGATTCAAACGATTATCAATATGCTCAATCACTTGAAATAAGTTTGTTACGTAGCAAAACAAAACGGAAGCCCAAAAGCGATGTTGAAGAGGATAAAACAACAAAAACTTGAAACATGCGTATATACGAGAAACAAAAAATAACAAACAAACAAGAAACGTAACAGATGTGTGTAGTATAGGAGATGCAAGTCGAAGATGTATAGAGTGTGAAATAAAGAAAAAGGGAAAATTACTTACAAATTACGAAACAACACTGATACAGAGTGAATTAAATGCAAACATCTCAAAAGCTAGTGAGTAAGTGCACGAAACGAAAAGAAAAACAAAAACAAAAGTGAAAGTAAGTTACTTAAAAATGTTGTAAAAACTTTCGGAGAACCGTCAGAGACACAACAAATTCATGCGTTCGACCGATTGTCCGTATATTGTTTAAAACAATCGTTCCATATCAGTGAGAACACTTAAGCTCTCAATATCAACCGTTTTTTCATGTGTTTTGCATTAAACGTGTCCGTACAAAGCAAGGCAAAGGAAACACAAAAGTGTCAGTTGTAAGTAAGGTAGAAGCTACATATCTCGCTCTTGTGCATGTAAGTCGTGGCACCGATGGCACCGATCGAAAAGGAAAAAAAAACGATAGAACAAATAGAGAAATATGTCAGAGAATACAAAGCAAGTGGTTGTGGAACAAACCAACATTTATAGCAAAAAAAAAAAAGAGAAGCAAAGTTTAAGCATAGTGAAATTGAGTGGACACTAAAGAAAAGGATGTTGGTTCTATTCTGTCTGCTGTTTGCCAATTATTCAATTTGTTTGTATTGTGAACCATCAACACGTTACAGTATTACCAAGCTGCTGATATGGAGCAGAGTGTTGTAGACACTTGCAATGGAAAACAAGTGCTGGAAGGAGGTTTATTGTAAGCGTTCCTAAGGGTGGATCCAGTTTTCAATAATACGATCACGGCAATAGTCCGACCGGGTGCTTTAGTTTAAGCAATCGTTTTGTTTTATTTTTACTTTAATCTTAAGTTATGGCAATCAATTGTTATAAAGTGATTCCACTGACTGACGGTTGGTGGACGATGAATTACGCTGCCATATACTGCCTACCATGTTGAGTTTTATTTTCCATAGAACACAGCCATACATATACAAATACACAAACACAGAGATTTATGAATTACCGAACTACTACGGCTTAATAGGAGCTCTTTGAAAAAAAAAGATATGGTAGTTAATAAAACAACACGTTGCCATTTAGTTGTCAGTTGCTAGCACTTAGTTTGTACTATATATGTTTAAATGTTTATTATTATTATTATTATTATTATTATTATTTGTATTATTACTGACTCCAGAGAAAGGAATAAATATCGTAAAATTCTACCCAACTCAGGAGTACGAAATGCTGATTCTATAGCACACATACAAAACAAAAAAGTACAAGTACAATGAAACGGCAGGGAAGAAATCAAAACAGGAGCGGTGAGTTTTAATCACAAAACACAATAATAAAAACAAACTCATTTACAAATGTGTATTTGACAAATATTGGAGAAATTATTGATACAAGCAAAATGGAAATGATTACAAAACGAAACACGAACACTCACACAAAAACAAAACCAAAACCGGTTACAAGTGTATGGAAAAAATGGAATAAAGTATAAAAATTATAAAAAATGTACCCTAAATTGTGTTAAAGGTATTTGAATATGTCTTACATTTCGATGACCAATATAAAACAATTTGCGTTATAAATTAAATATAAATGGATTTTATTTTGCGTTTTTTTTTCTTTTCAAATTGATCCTCAATCAATAACAAAGAAAGTCCAAAACAATTAATTACCTAATCTTTTTACCCAGGTGACTAAGGAGTTTCGATCATGGATGGTGTTCTGCTTTAATCCGCTGTAAGATTTATTTGGCCTCGACCTCAAGTTGATTATGCTTATTCTAGGAAGCGGCCTGAATGGCATTGCATTGCAGACGCGCATTTTGCAGCAAAAAAAATTAAAACGCTTCTTCTTTCGCTCACACCACAAGCGAAAAGAGAAAATGTGAAAGTGTGTGCAAAAGCAGGCTAAAAGGAACCTAGACGGTAAGGATCCCGGGCTGAACTGGAAAAACAGAAAGCTTTAAGGGTGCGCCGATAGACGAAATGGAAGTAGACAACACAGCAACAAAAAGAATAGCAGTACGTATTGCAAAATATCATGCTTCCTTAAACACGATCCCGAGAAACAAAAATAGGGTCAAAAGGGTTAGATGTGTTTTTTTCTCGGTTCGATTCGGTGTGTATTGCTCTCCAAGGAAGTGTAAAGCAAAAAACAAAAAGGAGCAGCATCCAGTCCGGGAAGAAAAACGAGGGCATTCTCCCTAGATTAGACATATACACAGGGAGCATCCAAACCCTCCTAAATGTGTGAGTCTCTGTGTGGAGAGTAAAGTTTTCTTCCAAGGGCGAGCGGAGAAAGCGTGAATTTAAGACACAGTGCCAAAGGGTGCCAAAACACTACACGCGGGACCTTTTTTTTCGGGGTGGCAGGAATTTCGGCTAGCATTAAAGGAGAGAAATCAGATCACACGAAGAAGAAAAAGGGAAACTCCCTAGCAAAGGGGGAATTGAAGAGGAGCGGGGTAAGGGTTGTGTGCGTGTGTGAGTATGCTTGAATGGGAAGTAAACATCATCCGGACGACGGTTACGGCTGATACCGTGTTCCCAGCTGGGCTTCTGGTTTTTATGTGTCGGATTGTGCAAACAGACTCCGATCCTGAGGGATAGCTTCTGAAATTCAAGGACAAGGTGAAATGATGGTGAAGCGCTGCGGTTTTAAGGATGCCGAAAGAGCACCCCTTAAGATGTGCAAGCTTCCGAAAATGGAATCTTGCTGCTGACTCATCGTGCCCAGCGGTCCGTCCCGGTGGTGGATTTTTCCGATCGGAAGTGGTTCAACTGTTGGTTTTAACTGCTCTTGTTTTTGCCTCGGTGGCGGAATTTTGATCGCGCTTCACACACGTCCAGGCACGATCCAGGCACGACAGGATGTGTCGGCTTGTTGCACCCCAAATTGTGGACGATTAATCTGCCAGCTGACGGTTCCGTGCAGTGGCTTTACGAAAGAGGAAAGTCATCGAACGCCATTGCTCACCCTCAGCAGTGAAAATTAAATGCGAAAAGAAATGCGGCGCACCAAAATACGCGTTCCCATGAACTTTTGAGCTAAGGGAGCTGCGAGCTTCGATTACGGTTGTCTGTAATGGGTTCCGTTGCATACGCAGGCACAATAGTGGCTGCGTTTCTGCTCTGCTTTCCTCCCCTATGGAAAACCTCATTCCTTCGCTAAGCCGTGTCACATTGATTAAGCTTAATTATTTATCAAAAAATCACAACGCGCACAGGAAATTCGTCTTCGACATCGCGATAATGAGCGTTTTATTTAAATCTTCACCATCAACGGACAGCCACTAGTCTCACCCTCTCTCGACGTCGCTCGATCGCCCGCTCAGCCCGGTACATTTTTATGCTAATTGTTTGGCCGGCATTTGGAAGCCAAACGCGAACGGAAGTTCCGATTGCTCGATTGGTCCCAAAAAAAGCAGACGAGATACCAACGGAGGAAAAAGGAAAGAGAAAGCATGGAAGCGAGTGAGAGAATGCCACTTCACGCTTCGTGCTGCGGTACGGTGAAAAGTGAATGGAAACGGAAATGGCGTGAAGTGACGATGGCCAAGTCACCGCAGGGTTCGCTTCTACCGCCGGCCGAAATCTTTCGTTTGGCGCGCGCGCTCACGGTCTGCCGCGGTGAGGTGTAGGATAAGCTTTGTTTTCGTCTCACCGGTTTCGATATATTTATTGTGCCTGTTTGGTTGATAATGCTAGTGATAAGCCCGGCAGCAGCAGCAGCAGCTGAATCGTAGAAATGGAAGGGGATTTTTTGTTGTTGTTGAAGAGAAGTCGAAGCCAATGATGAAATCGATTCAATCCGAGCGATGGTGAAATTATGCACAAGCTGGGTGAGCAGCTGCAAAAGAAACAAACAGGTAAATTTGGTTGATTGGAAAGAAGCATCCTTCCGGCCGTATATTGGTGTGTGTGTTTTTTTTTAGCTTCCCTGTTTGGAGAAATTTTCCCTCCCCACTTGCCCAACTTTCTTTTCGACCGCTACCACAATACGGCCGAAGACAGCTCGCATATTTATCGATTGTACATACACGTGTGTGGGACGGTGTGGGACGTGAGCTAACCGCTAGGTAAATAATAATCGATAGAGCACTGTTCTAATGAAATTGACCACGCGCACTGAGCCGCACGCCGCGTCCTAAACAAATAGTCGTGAACACACTCAAACAAGCCTCGGGCACTGAAGGTATCTGTTTCGGTTTTGGTTGATAACGGAGCAAATAAATTGGAATATCTTTAACAAAAAGCTTCGCTTCTCAGTAGCTTGTATGGTATCGTTTGGTCATCAAAAATAACATTATTAAAGATTGATATGATATGGCAAAACGTTGAGACCTCCCGGTGGTCTGATAGCGATCCAAATTGATTCGAGAACGAAAAGACGTTAAGATGGCATAATTGAGTTTGTTTTCTTTAACACTCATTCAAGATTTGTTAATGAAATATAAACTCATTTTCATTTATCATCTCACTACGGCACATTCGAACAAGAGAAGTCGGATGCTAATCCTATTTACTGCGTCGGATTATGATACCATAAGCGGGGTGATGCTTATTGGAAAGCAATTTGTATTGGGATGAGTTAGTTATGCAAATGGCTTCATTCCGTCATGATTTGCCGCTTAACAAACCTACCAAGTAAACCGTCGCTACCGTTAAAGTTTGCACCCATGTGTAAGAAGTTTAGAATGGATTTTTAAATGAAGGGTACCGGCTGAGAACGCTACCACTACCACTGTGATATTTCTAATAGAAACGCACACGTATTAACAACACATTAATCAGCTTAGCTTCCAATAGTGTGGTTTAAAGTAATAGTTGTGACAAAATGTGTCACCTTCCCGATGAAATGAGTTCCCCTTTCTCTTGCTGCAGATAATTAAATACCGCTTAGAGGAGGACTCGTTTGAGAGATTTCACCGGATGGTCTTTAAACTCTATCGATCGTGTACGGTACTGGTACGGTCGAATGCAGACTTCCGGTCTCGGATCATCAGTGCCATGTGTGGCTACAGTTATTTGTTGTGTTATTTTTTTCTTTTGTGACTGCGTCTTATACTATTTTCTATTTTCGTGAAGGATACAGACCGTGCAGCACAGTGGTGCCGGCTCGAAGAGACACGATAAAAATACGCAACACGAGCCAATTTAATAACCACATTTCGATCGTATCGTTGGAACATTAATATTTAACCGAAATAATAACCCAGCCCCAACCGGGTCGGGACGGTTGATTTCGGGCCAGCAAAGGGTAAGAAGATAAGGTGGAATGCGGTGACGGGACAGTAGGGTGGTCGATTAAATGCGAACATGGCATAAGTTGGCGCTTGCGGTTTTGATTTGTGATTGCCACGAAAAGTGACCGCCAGTGGGGTTTTTGGTGGAGGGAGGTGGAAATGAGAGAAGACAGAAAAGGGTCTTCATCGTCACTAGTCGTCGCACCGCGAACAGATGGGGTGTTATTAATGTCTATCTTCTGTAGCGTATGATATGTTAGCAAAAGCGACAGCATAGTGCACAGTGGGTTGAAACACAGCATAGGAATATGTTGTTGCAGAATTTATTTTAGCATTTATTTAGGGAAGGTTAGGTTGTTCGGTGTCATCAGTCGCATTTATTATGTGGATTTTGAAAATGTATGGTAAATTACTCTAAAACAGTAAAATGCACCATAATAGTTTGATTTTCACGTTTTATATTACATTGTTTTGTTATACTTTAAAAAGGCTTCTTAGATAAAATAATTATTAAACTAAACTAAAATAATTATAAAAACATAATTTGGAATGTTCGTCACGTTTTATATTATATTGTTTTATATAACATTTTACTTTGTTTTATTTTTAAAGGCTACTTTAATAAAATAATGATACAACTATTTAAGACCATAAACAATCTCAAGTTATTTTAAGTCAACAATTCTCACCTAGCAAAGGAACTTTCTTCGAACCCACAGTGCAAATTGCTATTGCAAAGATTTTCATAAACGCTCATCAGTCTATTCATTTCGGGCATTTGCAGTCTAGCCCATCCCGGGCCCTTAGTAAAGTACTGGTCGGTGTATATGGAAGTGATATGCTCCACTCATCACGTGCGTTTGTTGCCTTTTCAATCGTGCATGCCTGTCCGTCGGCAGCATAAACTCTCATAATCATAGCACTAAGAAACACGCTCGTCGTTGCGCGGGGATCGACAAGATGATGACGGGAGCGAAACAATGAGAACGACTCCGGGCACGGAAAGGGAGCGACAGAAACAAAACAAAAAAACCTATTCGATCCCAAACCTACTCCACTAGACAGATATGTTCGTGATAAATCATCAAAACGCGACCATGGCGCACGGGTAATCGGGTTGGTGATATATACCGCTGGGTTTACGTTCGTCTCTCTCTCTTTCTCACTCCTGGCCACTGTCTAGTACCGGGAACTAGCGATAGAGAGACAAGTGGGGGGAACAAACACGCCTAACAACCGGCAAGGTTCACATGTGCCGGCGAGAAGCAACGCAGCGAAGCGCCAAAAGACTCACCACCGGGAGGGAAATAAAGATAAATAAAATAATGCCACGAATTATAAATAGGTAGGAGGAGCTTTTCTATGCGCTTTTTGTATCCGTCTCCTTTCCAAACCGCCCCTGTGTCAAACTGTCTTTCTGCCCGAAGCCGATAGTTCAATTGGGACAATCATGAATATTTTGGTGTTTTTTTGTTTATCGAACCGCCAAAGCCACGGAATTGGTGGGAAACAGTTCGGCGCGAATAGAAGAGTTCAGGAAGAACAGATTGAGAACCATAAATGATAGCGAAAAGAAATTAAAAAAAAAATGGGGAAAACGGAATTGCCAATTTGCAAAACTCTATTTTAATGTTCAGAGCGAACCACGAATGCACGGCTACAGTTTTGTGGTTAATAATAGATCTGTTTTGAGAGGCGTGAGGGTGAAACATAAATCTAAGAGCAAGTCGATATACATAATGGTGGGAAAAATAACTTGATTATGGTGCATGATAACGTTATCTGCAAATTTGAAACAATTTTTTAAAACATTCCTTCAAAACAATTCTAACTACGATTAGCTTACTGTATGCGGCCAATGCCAACACATTGATACCCGATTTGATTGTCCATTTGTTACATCAAGCTGTCTGAATTATTGCGCAAAATTCTCTAATGCGTTCAGAAACGAAAAGAGAACATGAACAGAAACACATTAGCGGAAGTTTAGTTCCATAAATTTGCAATCGAACTTCCACGCGCACATGTCAAACGACAGCAGCTTGAGGCAATAAAGGGCGCGCTTTATGTTCTACGCGTTTTGCACCAAAACAATACCGTGGATGATTAAACATTTATCGTATCCCATTTGTTCGTGGCACTGGATGGACTGCCGGGTCCATCAATACTGCTTTATTTACGATGTGTTGTAGAAGTAATGGTAGCAGTAGTAGGCTATGATGTCTTGCCAGAGATGTTCATTTTATTTTGGCAATCTTCTAATGGAGTATGGAAGGGTGAAGAATCCCGCTCGAAGCAACCCATGAAAGTCCTTGTGACGTAAGCGGAACCAAAACAAAGTAAACATTACTGAGTGTCTCTGTGTGTAGGAGTGCATTGAGTTGGAATACAAACGATGAAGATAAGGATTTTGATGCACATTATTAGCTTTGCCTTGGGCCAGTATCAGTGGACAATATTCGATCAGGAACATGTGAACCTTTGCAATGAAGGTTACAGCTGCGCTGGGCGACCTCATACGATGTGTTACAAGGTAAGAAGGGTGTGTGGGCACATTTGAAGGCATGCGGTCGGGAAGCACATTTACAACACACGCTCAAAGGATATCGTTTCAAGGCTAACGAAACGCATCCAAGATGCCGCAAGTTCGAACCGATCCGGCTGAGTGAGGAAAGCATCAAGAGCTTTATGATGGGACACAATGGATTGCGGAACAAGGTCGCAACGGATCCTCGACAACCTGCGACGGATATGCAGTTTCTGGTAGGAATGAAGAGAACCTTTTTTCCCCCACTCGCTGCGAATGACTGTTTGACAATGACACTCTCACAAACGCCTCTTTGCCAGCACTGGGACCATGATCTTCAATCCATGGCGGAACGTTGGGTTCGTCAGTGCATCATCCTCGGATATGATGAGTGTGATTTCATCGGTAAGTGACGTTCCGGTCGCGGCCCGTTGTGATGGAATGTGTCACCCGGTTTTGTTTTTCTCCTTCCTTTCCTTTTCGCTGTCGTCTGTACCAACAAAGGTAACCCCTCCTTTTCGGTTGGGCAGAATGTGTTCTTCCATCCCAAACCGATACTGCAGCACTGGGAAGCGCTCGCCCTCAGTACGTGGTTCGCCGAAAAGGATCGGTTGGGCAACAACCTGTCCATCGGTCGGCTGCAAAGCGCCGGGTAGGTAGGCCACGTGCCAATTTGTATCCCTTTTTTGTTTGTGCCGCTTGATCCTTTGAATATTGCATCCATTTGCACAAAAAGGGTGTCCAACTACACGCAACTCATCTGGGCCCGGACACAGTTTGTCGGATGTGGTGCGGCCAGCATGTACGGTGGTCATCTGATCGTCTGCTACTACCATCCCAAGGGTAACATAATCGGACAGCCGGTTTACACTGTGGGCCGGCGAGCCTGTACCGGTTGCCCTCAGGAGCGTGCTTCCTGTTCGCACGTGTTCCGAGGACTTTGTGGAATTGGTAAGTGTTTCATCGTACGGCGAGTGACGCGATCCAAAACTGCTGCACACCATACTCGTTGCAGATGATAAACATTCCGTGGGACAAAGAACGAACGTACACTTCACAATGGTTGCGATGATGGTGATGATGATGATGATGTTTATTGCCAATGGATTCTTCAGGAGTTTCCGATAGGGAAGCACCCCACAAACATGAGAACGCACGCAAAAATGGAGAGACACACAACGAACACAAACAGGTTGGTGTGTTAATTAAATGAAGCAGGCAAATTAAAAAAAAATCACACACACACACGCACAACTACGGAATGAAGTTATAAAAAAGTCATTAAGTTGACACGTTCACAATCTGCAATCCGCGTGATATGCGTGTGAGGAGACGGTGGCGTGCGCGCCACCAAAACGCGAACGGAAAAAATAGAAAGGGGAGAGAATGGACCTGTCGCTCATTAGACGCCCGTTTGGTGTTTGTTTTTCGTAGGGGTGCGTTTTTGAACCACAACGGTGGGAAGTGTGTATAAGCCGTATTTCTGTTTGTTCTGTAACAGAAAGAGAGCATGAAGGTGGGTTTTGGATGATAATGGGAGTGATGATAATAAATATGAGGCAATAGATTGTAAATTAAAAGGTTTAATTCGATTTGCTCTCTTCTAATCCACGGCACGGTTAAAGAGGCGAGATTTTGATGTATCTCCTAATCATCCGTACTGGTTTATTGCAATCATCACCTTCAAACTACGATCGTTGTTGAGCTGTGTTGAAACACATCGGCACACCAAATTCGTCAAATAGCTTGTTGCGAAGTGGATGCGAAATTAGTACCACGGGCCATGGTAGAGGAAACTCGACACCCAGTCACTGCTTACCGGCCCGTTTTGCACATTAGAATGCGCCAGCAAATGATTTAAAACTTTAACTAATCACCGACGACAAGCGATCCAGAAGGAAGGGAACGGGAGGATTGGGAGGAGAGATGTTTTGCTGTCGAAAGACAGAAATAAAAGCCGAACTAAAGGGGGGTTAGAGAGGGGCTTCTCATTAAATGAGACTTGGCCAAGAATTGGCGGGAGGATACAATCTGGCTTGGGTCGTTCGGTAGTGCAGGCCCATGTTTTATGTTCATTTTAAGCATCAAGGTGCTTTTGTCTGGTGTGGGTCGTAAAACGATATCAGCGACACTGTTGCAGTTAACGGGAGCATTAAAGCCCTGCTGGTAGGCTGACTGCTGCATCACATGCACACACACATACACTGGTTTCAGGGTGAGCAGGTTGTACGTGTTTGTTGTTTTGTTCGTATTTAATTTGCTATTTGATCAGAATGTTAGAGCAAAGCGTTGGGTCCAGCAGTGTCCGTGTCGTTTGGTCACGAACGCAGACAAGTGTGCAGAAAGCTATAATTATAGTTTCATTAGCATAGACTCAGACTAACAAAAAAAGGAAATAGATGTGAAGCTCATTGTGTTATTTGTTTGCTGGTGCAGAATGATTACTTTGTGTTGCTTGGGGTAATGTTTTTGCTTTTGCTTGCCCTCCTCATTTTGGACATGGATGCAACGCAGTAAGAGATTAGCAGCGAATCGCCGATTTGCCAAAATCTCCATTTTTGGGTTGGCAAAAGTGTGTCAAAAATAGCTTTAGTGCTAGACAAACGTAGATTACTGCACTATCGTTCAGCGAAGTCTAAATAATTGCCCCTCGGGGGAAGTAAAGTCTAATGAGGGCTATCAACTTTGAACTGGCGAAGGCTGTTGCCTGCAATACCACACGGAGTGTATTTGCAGGTACAGTCAGGCAGCATAGGTAGGGGAACTGCATTAACGATCAATGCTGACGTCTCGCCAGTCCGGAGGTTGATCGATGCACCTTTACATTCGTAGGCGGTGTTTACGGGCGTAGGTACAGACAGAAGGATGTTTGTGAAATTAGACAACTAGTGCTATAGGTAATAGCGAAGAATAGCACAGGTACGGACGGGGTAGTGCGTGAGGAGATCAGCACAGGATTGATGAGTTGTTGAAGATTGGCTAGACCGTCTAGCGGGGTCTGAGCTTGGTACCAAACCTCCCGCTACCCGTAGTCCGTTAGGGCGAGGTCATCGTCGTACAGCCCTAAAACGAGTGTTGCATATTGAAGGCTAATTATGTCTTATTGCTTATTAAGCTTACGGCAACCATAACCATAGGTCCCATGCGTTGGAAGGAGAGAAACGGTATGAATTACCAGTGCTCGAAAAACATTCCGTCTGCGTAAATGTAGTTTTTGAGAATTAAATTTCCGCATACCCTCTCTCACACGTCTAGGCTCGTGAACATTTTTGGGGAAGTAATGATCGTTTGTTTATTTCGCCATTGGCCTTCGGCAAATTGTTTTGGTACCATCCACGCCTGTCGTCGTCGCAAGAGCGGCGGGCGAAAATGAGCGATCGTCAACAATCGCGCGTCGTTAAGGCTGCAACGAGTTTTCTTGAACTCGGTACAAGAAAGTCCATTACCTCACGTTGGAGGTGATGAAGGGAAGGACTGGACGGGGGGTTGTGACAAAGGGGTAGTACTTGATGCTGCCATAAATCAGTCTTCATCACATCGATCGCAACGAACCGGTTGATGATGGGTTGCTTAGACGAAAACGCAATGAAGTATGAATCCATTTCGGGTGGAGGTGGAACTGTTCTGATCATATTTTAAATCCTAATTTCTGCACTAGACAAGCGATGGTTTGCGTGTACCTTCATTAGTGGGTGAATGGTACGGAAAATGGACCGGCGTAATGCGCCAACACCCAGAGGGATGGTGGTGATGAAGATCTAAATGTATCGTCCTATTGAGAGAATCTAATCTGTACTAGGGCATCGTTGGACATGACGTTGCAGCTTCAGGTTGCTATACCGTGTTTGGGTTTCCGCTTAGGGTAGATTACTATTCCAATTTCATAATGTAAATATCTGCATGTCAGCGGGATGTCTTTCATTTGGGCATTGTTTGTGGAAGCAAATTACTGGTTCAATAGCCAGCAGTTAATCCACGTGGCGGAACGGTGGCATCGGGGCCTAATCTTCATTGCCCAATACCGTTTACCCGTACCATGCGATACCTGATCTAGGAAGGTTGATTTTGGAAGGCAAACGAGCCGTGCCCGTTTGCTGAGAGTGCGATCTCTATTCTTTCGAAAGAACACACGTAAAAACCAAAAACAAAAAAGGTTCTGCTTCCGTCTGCACCACTTTGGATGGTGGCTCTGTTCCGAAACCGTTCCCTCATACTAGGCGCCATCCCAGAGGGAGATCTTGCAGCGCTAGGGCGGCAACACAAAGGAAGGTCCACGACGAAAATCTGTCATTTCTCAATGATTTCTTTCCGAATGTCTCTCCCTCTCCGCTTAGGAGCAGGCGGGAAAGCAGGCGAAGAATGATAAGTTCAACACGCACAAACCACATCCTGACAGAGTGGTCGAAGTTTGGGAAAGATCGTTGCGGATTCATCGATTCCTCCCGATCGTATGTCGACTGAATGGCGGTGGGTACACACAAACACGTGAACGTGTGTGTATGTTTGGGTAATATATTATTTTAATTATCACCGTACAGCGATAGCTCATCGATGCCTCGATCGGGTGTAATGGCGCATCATCTTTCGGGTCCCGTATCATTAGGACTCATAAATACAGCACCGGAGGAGATATTTTCCCTCGCCCCGGCGACGTGCCTTAGTTTCGATTTGAGAATCAGAGAAACAAAAAAAATATATATACTGGAAGCTAGCATAGGTAGAAAGAAGCGACAAATCGAAGCAATGTGGAGGAAGGGATCATAATAGAGCCCTATGATTTTGTGGATGCGATGTGGCTTTTTTTTTTAAAGCTATTTATATCTTCTCCGTGGTGAATTCTACATGATTCTTTTTTTTTGTAGTGCTCGCGTGTTTTATTGTATTATTGTAGACAGAAAGAGATCGGTTTCAGAGGATAGGTTTTACAGTGATTTTTTTGCAAAATTGTTGCATGCAGTAGAATGAAGACGACGTGTTGTGTCCTCTCGTGCGCGATACATGGTTGATTTTTTGCCGCTGTTGTTTGTTTGCGAATGATGATTAGGAAAAGAAATCGCAAAGGGACAGCAAAAGGGAATAGGTAGCGGCAGGTCTAAAAATGCACCGTTTGTTTTTGTTTGTGAGTATATAATAAAAGGAAGTTCTTGGAAAGTTGATTGACCTTTCGGGACGGTTGGGTTTGAAACGATGCCCAAGAGTGACTCCAATTCTTGAGGGCTTGGATTGGAGCCTGCATCACGAAATGATGCTACATGGGGGTTATTTCAAACAATTTTGCTGACGTGAAGAATCTGAGCAAAGATCAATAGGAAATATGATGTTGATCATAAAAACAAAAATATTCAACTAGCTGAACGCTTTTATTATTCATCTTTCCCTCTGTATGTCTCCAACAGCAAGAGGACATAATTAAATAAGCGTTTCCAAACACAAATGATCTACTGATTGTTTTTGGAATTGAAAAAAAAAAATGCACATCAAACGATCGCGATCGATGTTGCTGCAAGCGCGGGGTTAATATTTCCCCCATTAAACCATTTTACGACCCACCGACGCCACCGTCTCGGCCACAACCGATGGGCATCATTTGCGACAATGTAGTGTGGCGGGCACCAGCTTATAATGGCTTGTGTGTGCGAGCGCGCTCGCGTCAGTTAATTTGTAGCGTCATATTGAAGCTCATTTTGGATGCAGTTGGTCGGGAAGCAAATTGGATTTTCAAGCGGTGGACGAATGTTTTGGACGAATGTGGTTACGATACTTCCGAGAGGTGGGATGAGATACGGCAGCAGCTAATTAGTCGGGCAGAGGGGAAGGATGAATGGATTGTCTTTCCAGTTTTAGTTTTTGGGTGTATGTGCCTTTATTTAAAAGCACGAGCCCCACCAGCTGGGTCGAGGATCCGCAATTTTCTGTTCAGCTGTTCGGTGAGGGTCCCCGCGCGAGATCTTGCTTTCACCTGGTGATCATCTTTTTCGGAACTTTCTAAAATGTTGCCTGATTTCTGGGAAGGTTGAAGAATCACGAAAATAACTACAACAAATGAGGAAAATATGTTTAAGAAGATTGAGCTGAAGCTGACCTGCAATGTCTAAACGAGGTGTATTTATTATCTATACTTTTCAACGATTAAAGCAATCACCAATCAATTCGCAATCCTAAATGACGACACAAGCTGCACGATCGAGAACCAACTAACTAAGCTCAATACTTTTCCCTGCTAGTAACGATATCCACTCGAATAATCTGACGCGTCTTGGGGCTGGGCGTTCTGTAGCACAACGATCGGTAGCCGGCCGGAATGTCCGGGTTCTGTTCATCTTGCCCTTCCGGCGTCACGGCCAGCCGGTCTCCCGAAGGGCCGGAAGCAGACTGTCCCCTGCTGCTAGCCTGCCGGTCCCGCTCCTCATGCGAATCCATCCTACCGTCCAGCGGCAGCAGACCCTCGGTGGACGTTTTGCTTTCCGTCCGCTCCATACTGCTGCACCCTTCGACGTGCTGGAAACAGGTTGCACTAGCCGTCGCGCCGGTAACGAGCGGACTCTCCGTAATGGAGGATGCCGTCGTACCGAGCAGCTTTTGCTGATGGCGCTGTATCATCTCGAGCGAAATATTGGAAATGTTGTCCAGCAGCAGCGTCGCAAATGTATCCTCATCGTTCTCGGTGATGATATTGTACTGTTGGCTTCCCTGCTGCTGATCGTGCTCCGTCGTCGGACCGTCCGCCGCTCTACGATCCTGCAGCTCGAAGCTTTGGATGAATATCTGAGGAATTAGCCCACTGGCCGGGCCCGATGTACCGACAACGGTTGGAACTCCAGCGCCTGTTCCCGTGCATCCTGGCGGAGCAGAGCATAATCTACCTAGGTTGCGATACTGCATACAGAAGTGGGGTAGCTTGTGGCGCTCGGAACGGGATGCGCTTTTTGGTGCCAGTGTCTCCGTACCGGGCGGGATGTTCAAATTAACAATCATCAGAGGCGTTTTGGGTCCTTCGGTAAGTTTCCTGTAACGATGGAAGCGAGAAAAGGGAGAAATAAAAAATCCAAGCGGAAGATGATCTTTTGGAGCAAATTATGTGTGCCCCGATAGCATCAGCAGTGCCAGGAATGGTTGTGATGCTGGGAGAAAGGATCGGTGCGGTGCGGAAGAAAAATGTATAAATTAACAGCACAAGAGGTTCCAAGACGGCCGCCGCCTTCCAAGACGTTCTGAGGGCGCTTGTGAACTTCTTCCGCTTCGTGCGCTGGGTTGCAAAAACATTTGGAAAACCCCCGGGAGGATCAAAACACACCAAACGCGAAGAAGCGGGCAGTGCTCGTTTCGAAGCGTGTGAAAGCTACCTCCAACTGTGAGGGTTGTGATGGGTGAAGTGTGTGTGTGTGTGTGCCTTTTATGCTTGTTTTCGGCTTGTTGAATCGATGTTCCTGGACTTTTATGAATCAACACATCCCAGACACCTAACGAGCAAGGCAGCGGAGGGTGTGATTCGTACCTTGGTAAAGACATAGCGAGAATTTTGTTGGGATCGTCGCTGCTCGGGAGTGAGAATTAACTCGGTGGATAGCAAATGAGATGTTTTGGAGTAGCAAATCGCAGTTCTTTTTGGGTTTTTTTTTTGTTTTTGCCAGTCGCTGCACATTGTCACATTTCGTCACCCATGCTGATCCCTTTCGACGCCAGCTCATTTTGAACCAGCCGGAACTTTCGGTCTGCACCACCAACGTCGATCGTTATAACCTACCATGGATTCTACCGTGCCTTTGCCAAAATGACTCATGCCGTGCGATTTTGGTGCGGAGATATTTGTATGTGGGATAGAAAGGATAGAGCCCGGGAACGTTGATGACAGGAACAATTTACAGGTAGGATGAAAACAACGGTAAAGGGAGAAAATGACCAGCAAAACATAAACACACAATTACGCCATCAAGATCACCGAGAGGAGCAGGGGAATGTTATAAATTGGACAGATATAAGCGAAAACAATGCAGCATACCAGGAGATACCCATTTTTTATGTAACGTTGTTGGGCATTTCGAAGAACGAATAGCTAAGCGACAATGACTGCAATGCGTCAGGAGTGTGATTGTATTGAATTGTTTGGAGAATGTTGGGTTTTGAGATTTTTGTTTGGGATAGTTGCATAAAGGTGAATATTGAATGTAATTTGTCATTCGACCCTGTTTTTAGTTATGAGTGTTTTTTTTTTTAATTAACGCAAATAATTTTTGAATTCTGTTTGATGCTAGCGCCTTACCATGAAACATTTATTAGCTTTAATAAAGGGCTTCTCTTAAATAATCACATAATTTAAATGCAAAACGAAACATTGATTTGTAGTTTTCGAAGCCAAAAATCAACCAATGCTCTACTTTCCAACACAAATGGGAAGTGTGTCATCCCTGTTGATTTAGCTAAAACCCGCCATGTAAAATTAACGAGCGTACGCTAAAATTACCCGTTGACTGACATTTGTTTTGAGGCTATTACGAGGATCGAAGGGCTGCTTTGTTTTCGCCCCTAACATGCCTCTTCTTTGGGGCTGGCAGTGGGCACTCGGGCAGTGTTTCCCACCTCCACGAGGGCAAACGCAAGACTGCATGCACGCTAGTTGATACGTTTTTCGTCGCCGTCTTAGTCGTTTGTCGCTCGCGGCCGTGATCAACCGTGGACCGTGCATGCTCTGATCGCTCTGCGTGTTTTTGTTCGGTGGTCTTTGGTGATGCTTTTTTTCCCGCTCCTCGATTTTTTTCCAGGTCACCGTTGTACTGTTGAAGATGAGGATCCTAGCTTCATTAGCAATAGCGACCGGGTGATGCGCCACCGGGTTCGTTTTTCGTTCCGAGGGGGTCGCATATGATGCGCATGCTGACTCGTTCTCGGAATTTTAGGATAGAAGGTCCATCGCGAATGTTTTGTTTTTTGTTTTTAATTTGTTTGGTTGCCCTGTTTTTGAACGCGAAAAGGCAACATTCAGATTGCACAAACGGTACACCGGTCTGCGGAGGAAAAAAAAGAGCGTAACGCCACACGCGAAAATAAGTCGCGCAACTGATGAGTGATGTTACAAGGAATTATATATCTTCTTGCCAAGCGGGGGCCCGGCAAAAGGGGTGTTTGAGCATATCGCTGGGAGTGCAAAAAAGATGGAATGAAGCAAAAATAAAACGTAACAAACGCTTGACTTGACATACGGCTGCTCAAAAAGAAGGCAGTGTCTGACACACACACACGTTCGCGAATCGCGGTTATGTGAAGATGGAACGCGCGTAACTGTCCGCCTGCGATCTCAGTCCCCACATGCGAGCAAGCGTCAGATCTTATTTACATAAATTTTTAATTATATGAATGCGCTATATTGGCTATCAAATTTTGGGAATCAAACGATGCCGCACGATGGTCTGTGGTGGCCGCATGGGAAACAAGACACACACACACACCCATAGACACACGCACGTATGCGAATGTTGAGTTGATATGTTGAGTTGCGTTTGTTGTGTGTGATTATTGTTCTCGCGAACTGGCGCGCCCCGTTGCCTTGCGTTTGCGTGGCGTTTGAGTGGTTCACCCTTATCGTCCTAGACCACGGCACTTCCTTCTTGTTGTGTGTTGTGCTATGCCGAATGTTCATCCAGACGGCGGCTCCCCTTTGGTTAAATGGTACGTTTCTTGATTTTATTAATTTCCCCCCTTTCCACCGAACCACAACAGCACGTATCTCGGTTCGAGCACTGCAAGGCGTTTTCCCAAAAATCTACACTCCCTGACACTGATCCATTGGATGGATGAAACGTGGATGGGGAAGGCGTGGAAGATGGGCGAGAAATAAAAGACACCACCCTTTATTTGGCCCGTTTGATTTAGAGCCCGAAATAGATTTGTAGTCCCGCAAAGAGCGCATTATGATCGGTGGGGCCTAATAAATTGCAGGAAATGAAGCGAAATTGGATAATATACGTACAAAAACACGCTCACATGCATACACACATAGAGACAGAAGAGGTTAGAAAAAGATGTGAGAAAACCCAAAAGGCCTGAAATCAAAGGCTCAAACATACTGGCCGCGAAATGATATGGCACCGGCTAGATGATTCAAGAAGATGCCTTTGCCGGTGCATAGATCCGATCCGTCTCTGGGAAAAGATGTGCAGGGAGGGATAGTTTCATGGGTTCCTATCAATTTTATGCTCGATCGTAATTAAAGCTCATTTTCTTGATGTTTTTTTTGTTTGCGCGGGTGGTTGGAAAGTAAAAGGGGGATTTGAAGGGGCGAAACACATTTCGCAAACATTCAAAATCGTTTTTTTTTTTTGCAGGTCGCCTCATTGGCGCATTTTGCGAGTGTACTTCAACCGATCGCGCAAGGCATGGTATACAAAAGCATTTTGGGTTTATGATTGACATGATTTTACATTCGGGCGCTTTTTTTAAAGTGGCTTTTTGGTTGATCAATTTAATCAGCATCTTCCCTGACAGTGAATGGTTTACGATGTGGTCTAGAAGAGATCTTTAGTGATGGACCCATCCTCGTAAAGCTAGCCTAGTGTAATTAAACGGTGCATTTTTGGGCAGGGTAAAAGATAATCGTTAGACAGGGTTCAAATAATATTGCAATGATTTACGATTGTCTGGAAATTATGTCGAAAAAAAACGACAATTCAAATTAGCTAGCCATTTAAGTCTGATGATTAACGTCTAGCCAGATAATGGAAATTGAAGATTTGTGTGCTAATTTTAAAATAAATTGAGAAATATTTGTGATCAACTCAGGACCACCAAAGAGTATTGAAAGACAGTAAAACCGGCATAGATGAGATTTCAAGAGACATGCAAAATATTTTAGGTAATCGGGGTTTCTCTCTTTTGCAGTTGCATATTTAAACGATTTGTTTTAATTTAAATCTTGTGTTTGTTAAATCTTAACAATGAAGTTGAATAAAATATAGCGTTGGAACTTTAAATAAGTGATAGTAAGCTCTATTATATTATAAAAACATGGCCTATTTGCAATATCAAAGTAAACGAAAATAATCAGTAGAAATATTGAGAATTTCAATCGATTCAAAATAGTAGAAAATTTAATGCAATGATATTTAGTTTTACT
>KB676502.1:0-19217 GCA_000349165.1 Anopheles christyi | reverse complement strand
TGTCCTTTGAACTTCGAGGTCAAATTTGTAAAGGCGCTATAACTTTGTTAATATTTCGTTGTCGTTGTCACAGTATGTAGATCGCATATGAATGAGATGAAGTAATTATTCCCAGCAATAGAGGGCGCTCTGATCGCTGTTAAGCTTAATTGAGCTTTTTGCGTGCTTAATCGACGAAGTAAAACTCTTTCGTTTCCACTTGAATTTTATAAAGCGCATGGCTGCATTAAATATTATTTGATTACTTAATCAAAGTACACCCGATTAAAAGAATAAACATTTTCATGTCCGCCATGACGCCTCGTGTTTGTACAGCACGTAATATTTACATGTTTTTTTTATTAATTACTCGGTAAATCCACTACATAATTTACCTTTGTAAAGAAGTTAATATTAAGTATCGTATTGAAATATTATTATGTATTAGCGAAAGGCATGCAGTTTTTTTTTTCAAACCGGGATTCAAAGGAAAGAGTGAAGATGATGATTGTTCAAAGAGGTTAATTGAAACGTGTAATATCATTAAAAACGAAACCAAAATTATGTTTCTCGTGTGTAAGAAATAAAGTTCGAATAGAACCGAATTTTCAATTTGTCTGATTCGTACTAGGTGAAGTACACTAAACACGTCTTGAAAAACTAAACAGGTCTGAAAAAAAAAAACTAAAGTTTATAAGAGCTACTAATTCAAAACCAATGCAATGCAAGTGCATTAACCATTAAGCATTAATCAAAGTGCATTACCACCTGCTCTGGTATCCCATGTTCTTTGCATTATTCATTGAATTGTATCATCTCCACTAACTGGAATTATTCTAACTAAGCAGGAAAGTCCAAACGGTACGACCGTGATGTGATGAATACATTTTCAAACTCAGGAAGCAAACAAGCTGTCCGCGGGACCGGTTCTGAACGTTCCGTACATGCGCTATTCTTCCACCAATACAAAAATAGACGCCGGAGAGAACGCATCGGCCGTGTATATACCCATTATACGTCCCCCGAGCCAAACAGATGACGAGTCGGGACGGGCTTGATATTGAAGTTTGAACAACAACACCAACAACAGCTTAATTGTCGTGGTCTCGTTTCACCGGGTATCGGGGAGATTAGGTAACTCTTCGCAGTACGACGGTTACCGGACGGACAGCAGATCAGAGTGATAGTTGCAGAGACACGCCAGGAGGGAGAGGTAAAGTAAGCGCAAGCATGATAACGATGAACTGGCTGTTGTAGTCACTGATAAGCTGCAACAACTGGCCGTACCGAGCATGTGCAATCGTCCATCAAATTTATCTCGCAACGTTCAGCAGCAGATGAAACCGGGCTGCTCGTTCGAATCACCCAAAAAGGCCAGTTAAACGTTGATCCTACGTGAAGGTGACAGCACGATCATCATCAGCATGGCCACTAGCGGCCGGTCGAAAGTGAAAGGCAAGGGTGCGGAAGATTCCCATCGAGCGAACGCACCAACACCCGAGGATGGGGCGAACCTTCATCAGCTCGAGGCACAGCACGGCATCCTGGGCATTGTGCTGCTGTTGTTCTGCGGTACCCTGTCTAGCTATCTGTGTACCTACCTACCGGAGGCACTGACGGTGGCCGATCTGGATCGTCATTCGACCGCATTCATCGCCGAGCGTGCCTGGGACAACTTGCAAGTGCTGAACGATTTCGGCCCCAAGCCGACCGGTTCGCGGGCGAACGAACTTGGAGCGGCCGACTACATAAGGCGTGAAATCGAAAAGGTGAAGGCTACCGCACACGCCGTCCAGCTGGTGGAGACATCCCACCAGACCATTTCCGGTGCGTACCCGATCGCATTTCTGGGCAACCCGCTTACAAGCGTTTATCGGAACGCACAGAACCTCGTGGTAAGGTTGGTAGGGCAGGAACATGAAACAGGAGCGTTGATGCTTAACTGCCATTATGACACGGTCGCCAGCAGTCCGGGAGCGAGCGATGACGGTGGCAGCTGTGCGGTCATGCTGGAGATCTTGCGTGTGCTATCCCGTACCCCCGAACGATGCCGTCACTCGATCGTGTTTCTGTTTAACGGTGCCGAAGAAACGCCACTACAGGCAGCTCACGGATTTGTCAGTCAGCATCGGTGGGCAGGGGAGGTGCGTGCCTTCCTGAACCTCGAATCGGCTGGTTCCGGTGGTAAGGAGCAATTGTTTCAGGCCGGTCCGCAAAATCCGTGGCTGATTGAGGCTTACGGACGCGCTGTTCGCCATCCAGCCGCACAAACCGTATCGGAGGAGATCTTTCAGTCCGGGCTCATACCGTCAGATACGGACTTTCGCATCTTCCGTGATTTTGGGCACGTGCCCGGGATGGACTTTGCGCACACGATCAACGGATACCGGTACCATACGAGGTTCGATACGATCGACTACCTGACACTACCGGTACTACAGCGGACGGGTGATAACATATTGGCACTCACGCGCGAACTCGCCAACGGTGATGAGTTGGGTCGGATCGGCAGCGATGCTAACCTCGCCAACGGGTACAGCGTATTCTTCGACGTGCTGGGTATGTTCTTCGTCTGCTACAGTGCCAGTACGGGGCGAATAGTAAATGTGACACTTGCCGTGTTGTCTTTGGTTGTGCCGCTGATGGAACTTTGTCGACAGGTACGACGCGTTGGTGAACGAAGTGTCTTGCAGCAGACTTTGGTGGGCTTGCTGGGTACGGTTTGTGGTACGGCAGCAAGCCTTGGTGTGGTGTTGGTCATTGCGAACCGATTGGATGCCGTTGGACGTGCCATGTCATGGTTCTCGACGCCATATCTTATTCTTGGGCTTTATGGATGCCCCGTTATCCTGATGCATTGCTTCGCCCATCGTTTGTGTAGTCATTGGTTCAGCGATAACAAGGTAGGGAAATCTGTAGGTTTTGAGGTGTTTTGTAAGCTGTGGTCTTGGAATACTTCCAAAACTCAACCGTAGCCCATTACATGTATTACAGTTTCTATACATCGATTTACTAGATCTGCTATCTATGTACTATCTTTGCCTCCTTTCAGTCTCCACTCAACCTTACGCAAACGGTTCGTGCCCGTCTGGTGGGAGTCAACCTCTTCTGGACGCTGCTGATCATCCCCCTAACCCTTGCCAACATCCGGAGCGCATACATAGTCGTATTAATTCTACTCCTTTCACTGCTTTCCACCATTCTAACGTCTGTGCTTGGATACCAAAGTCAACCACGCCGCTGGCTAGCACTTCATCTGGCATTCCAAATCCCCACCATACTGTGGGCGACCAAGTTTTACCATCTGCTGTTGAAACTGTTCGTACCCATCACGGGGCGCATGGGTGCCGGTACCAACCCGGAATATTTGATTGCCCTTCTGGTAGCTTGCTTTGGTCTCCTGTGCATTAGCTATCTTACACCATTGATAGGGCTGCTGAAAGGAACCTCCGAGCTCACAGCACGGTTAACCGTATTTGCAATGATTGCATTCCTGCTGGGATGCTGCACGCAGGTCGGTTTCCCCTACCGGGACGACGGCAATGGGGAACCGTCCGTCCAACGTCATTACGTTACGGTAGGTAAATTCCATTCCAGTTGGGTTACTGAGAGACTGCTAAATCTGTTTCATCGATTTCTTTGTTTCCAGCACACACTTCAAGTAGTACATCGTGATGGAAGAGCTGTTTCCGAAGGTGCTGGCTTTCTGTTTCGGGAAATGGACCGCAATGCGGTACGCGTCATACGTGGAGTGGCCAAACCGACTGAAGCCGTGCCCATGCGCCAAATGGATACCTGCCGTACGATGCTGTTCTGTGGTGTACCATTCTATTCAATCTGGCATCAAATTCGATTCGAGTAGGTGACAAAACTAATGAATTATGTATCACTGACCTGTATCACTGACCTCCCCAAACAGTTCCGTCTTTTCTTGAATGTCTTTTGTACTCCCTCCAAACACAGTAACTACTGGGCGGAAGGTCCGGCTCCTTTGATAGAAAAGCACACTCTACCAACGTTTGAGCTGGTACAGGTAAACCAGACATCTAGTCGAGTTCGGCAATACAGCTTTGAAATAATGCACCGCCATCAGACATGCGTCCAGTCGGCACTAATAATAGCTCCCAAGCCAGGAGTACAGCTGGTGAGTTGGAGCTTGATGGACACAGTGCCAGGTACGATAGAGTTCAATGGAGAGCGAGCACACTTTGTACTGATAACCTATGGACTAGCGGACGATGTACCATGGACAATCACGTTCGAGTTTGAGTACAATTCGGAAGATCTGGTACGGAATGACGTTGGCGAGAAGCTGTTCGATGTAAGCTGGGTAAACACGTACTGGGAGTACGCGGATAAGCATACGGACGAGTTTCAGAAGCTCATCGGACAGTTTCCGGACTGGGCACATGTCATTCCATCGGTGGCTGTTGTAAACATTACTGCCTATTGAAGATATTTAGCGACATAATAAAACCATAAACATGTTTAGATACAACTGGCTGATGGTTGAAAAAATTATTCATATCGTTACATTCTAGCATTCGGGATACAGTGGAAGCTAACGCACACCACGCTGTTCGTTATCTGTCATAACTGCATCAGGGTAAACAAACCGGGTGGGAGACAATCGCTTCCTAAATACCCCGTGTCTACAATTGTTTCGTTGGATAATTTGTTACGCCCGGTTGAGTGTAATTTGAATGAAGGCACACCAGAAACAGTAGAAAGCTATTGGATGAAGCAGTTGTTACCATTGTCATCGTCGTCAGTGCGGAAGATGAAATCGAAGGAATCGAACTACGATCCCAACATCCATCGGTTGCCATGGTACGGCGGATTGCTGCTGCTTGCTTTGGTGGCAATCTGCGGTACGGCCAGCTACCTATCCTTCTTCTACTTGCCACCGGCTCTGACCACAGCCGATCTTGCTCAACATCCATTCGCGTTCAACGGTGCTCGTGCCTGGGACTCGTTAACCCATCTAGATGCACTCGGCCCTAAGACGACCGGCTCGCGAGCGAATGAAGTGCTGGCGGTAGAGGTGCTGGAGCGCGAGTTTTCCCTCATAAACGCATCGCACCATCCCGCCCAGCAAGTGCTGTACGAGAAGCAGATCGTTTCCGGCCAGTACGGGATCAATTTCTTTGGCAGCGCAATGACCAGTGTGTACCGTCGGGTGCAGAATTTGATCGTGAAGCTTGTAGGTTCCGAGGACAGGCATGCGCTGATGCTCAACTGTCATTTCGATTCCGTTGCCAGCAGTCCGGGAGCGAGTGACGATTGTGGTAGCTGTGCGGTCATGTTGGAAATATTGCGTGTGCTATCCCGTGCCCGCGAACGCAGCCGTCACTCGATCGTGTTTCTGTTCAATGGGGCCGAAGAAACGCCACTGCAAGCATCGCACGGTTTCATCATGGGGCACCGATGGGCACGGGAGGTACGTGCCTTCCTGAACCTCGAATCTGCCGGATCCGGTGGTAAGGAGCTACTGTTTCAGAGCGGGCCACAGCATCCCTGGCTGATCGAGGCGTACGCACGTGCCGTTCGGCACCCATTCGGTCATGCAATCGGAGAAGAGATCTTTCAGTCCGGGCTCATACCGTCCGATACGGACTTTCGCATCTTTCGTGACTTTGGCCATGTGCCGGGGTTGGACTTTGCGCACATCTTTAACGGATATCGGTACCACACGCGGTACGACTCGGTAGAGTTCCTTTCGCCGGCAGTTCTGCAGCGAACGGGGGATAACATTCTTTCGATGGTGCGACTCCTGGCGGACGGTAATCAGCTGGCCAACCGGGAGGATCGGTCCGAAGGAAGCATGGTGTTTTTTGACTTCCTGGGTATATTTTTCATATCGTACACGGCCATCGAGGGTACGGTGTTGAATGTTGTAGTGTCGATCGCTGGTCTGGTAGTTGGCTGCTGGAGCGTACTTTCCATCGTCGGCTGGAGTCACTGGCGTTCGATGGGACAGGAGTTGTTGCATGGGTTTGTGGCGACATTAGTTGGTGCTGGCGCAGGGATAGGATTCAATCTTGCTACGGCATATGGCATGGATAGCGCAGTGAATCGTTCGATGTCGTGGTACTCTTCTTGCTGGCTTGTGATCGGATTGTATTGTGTGCCAGTGATGATGCTACTGTTGATTACCCATCGGGAGTTTCACAGGCTATTCGGCAAGTCGAAGGTAATGTTTCACTAAATTAATACATCTTTTGGCTCAGCCTGTAATAATAATATTATTTTCTTCCCTTCCTTTCACAGACTGTCCTTTCGCTAACTCTCACAGTACAGGCTCGTATTGTAGGAGTATTTCTATTTTGGTCACTCATTACAATTGGCGCCACCGCATATGGACTCCGGTCGGCTTACGTTATCGCCATAATGCTTACCGTATCACTGTTCAGCACGGTGCTCATCACACTGCTAAAGCTGCAATCCTTCCCTGCTGGATATTGGTTGATCATCTACCTCCTTGTGCAAAGTGTAGGTCTTCTCTGGACCACGCAGTTTTATCACATCTTCACCAACATCTTCATACCCATCTCCGGCCGATCGGGAGCGAACGACAATCCGGATCTAATAATCGGCACCGTGGCAGCTGCTTGTACCATTTTTACGACCAGCTTTCTAATTCCGTTATTGAACTTGCTTCGTAATCCTTACCGTACTATCAGCACGTTGGTTTTTCTTTTCCTGTCTGCTCTAGTCTTAGCAATAGTTTCCCCATTCGGGTTCCCTTACACCGGGCCCGGTAGTTCACCGTCAGACGTTCCCAAGGTACATCGCATACTAGTGCAACACACGGTTCGTCAATTTTTTGAACCGAACCAGACGCAAACGCTTCGTTCCGTTGATGCTGGTTACCTATTTCGGTTGTGGGATCGACACAACGAGCGTACGGTGCGAGATGTCCTCAGAAAGCAATCAGGGAAGAGTGCCGTCAAACAAGCCCTCGATCCAGTCGAGCTACCCGAGTGCAAGAAAGAAGTTTTTTGTGGGATGCCCGGTTCTGCAATGCGTTTTGCTTCCCTATGGTCACCTCAGTCCGATCTTCCAAACACACCGGAAATGGTACAACTGTCGCTGGATGGTTGGGAGGTCGTACGTCATAATGCAAGCGGATCTAGTGTAAAGCTATCATTAAGTCTTATTGGAAGTTTTCAATCGTCTCTACTCATACGCCCAAGACGCAACGTAACTTTAAATGGCTGGAATCTCACACCGGAAGTACCGCACAAATTGGCAGCAGGAGGCCATCGCGCATACTTTATACTCATTACCCATGGACTGGGTGGAGCCCCCGAACCGCTGGTTCTAGATCTTGAAACCGATGACAAATCGGACACGGGAGAGCCATTGGTGGATATAAGTGTTACATCAAACTTTTGGGAGTACCAGGAACACTTCACAGAGGATTTCAGTCGATTCGTAGCATCGTTCCCTAGTTGGGCACACGTTGTGCCATCCGTGTCCGTGGTGAACGTTTACAGTTTTTAAAACACTTCAGATAAAATTTTAATCTTTTAGTACAGTACAGCGGTACAGTGGTTTTGGAAAACACATAAAGCAAACATTTCTGATGTTAAATGGTTAGTGCGTAAAGAAGGTAACTAGTTTTACCGTAGACTGAAAAATGACTGATACTTGTCGGCACATTACTGGTTGTTATGTTCTAATAAAAAATCTATGCAATCCCCAAAATCAGCAACGTTTCGTAAAAAGATAAAGAGAAATACGATTCAAAACGATCTTACTTCTTGTAACATGTTACTCAATTACGCTTTATTTTCCAGACACTCACACACATACAACTGTCGTTTCCAAATGCATCCTTTGCATGTAACATACCTTCAGTTACTTTTACCCTGCTCTTGAGTAAGTTCTATATCATGAGTGTTAGAGTCATATTTTCTCCCTTAACATTTTAACATAAAAGCTCTTTCCAACACACAGCCTTCCACCTCCAGCTCAGTTTTTCAGAGTTCTTTCTACTGCTACAATTGTCCAATATAACGTCATGTGTATATGTGTGTGTTCATGTGTATGCGTTGCAATGTTGTGTCGTTAAAATCTCCCGGCCATTCCAGGCCTATTTTCCTCGAAGGAGTACTGTATATCTTGTATATATATATTTATATATTATAGCTTTAAGGTGGTAGGTGTACATATGGGAACTCTAGAGCGCTGCTGGCTAAATACGGCTACGTACAATGTGGAACGTTGAAGTGTAAATTACCTCGAGGTCTAATTGATGTGGTGGTAGTTGAAAATCACTAACATGCACCTAACGGAAGCCTGTATTGGATAGGAGATAGTGATTTCCCAAAACACATGCTCAATGTTTTTTGTTTTTCATCATAATTTTCATTAAAATGTGGGGTTTTACGAAGGTGTCGTTGCACCAATACTATGATTTGCAAATGCATTGCAATAATTTCGATGAGCGTTTTTAATGTACAAAGTATAATTCCTCTAGCCCTCGTCCCCTGAACAATTTCTCCAAAAACTCGGCGAAAGCGAGAGCGTGAGAGAGATAGAGAGAACCGTCACATTCGATGATTAGAATATTTTTGTTTGTTATCGCGAAATTCATTTTAATTCCTAGTCATTTTTGGCCATACACTTGCGCTACACGCAACAAACACTTCGATTACTCTTCCCTGTGTGCAGATTCTATCATTTATGGTTTGCTGCGTTATGGAGTGGAAAAACGAACGAAACTGATAACGGGAAAATACTGATATAAGTATACTCTTACCACTAATAAAAGGTGTATAAAAGCGAGCCCCTACTCATCTTTAAATCATCTTTCTGCTTATTTGATCATGTGTTTCGTGTGGCGTGTTCAAAATAGAAAATAGAAGGAATAATAAATAAAAGTTAAAAAACCTCGTAAGCGTAGCCAAAAAAGGTGACCAAGTTGAGTTGCTTGTGAAGTAGTGTAAATTTCGTTTGGCAACAACAATGCCAAATAATTCTTTGAAGAATTTTTGATTTCCTATCTTGACACGCTGGCAGAACCGTCTGTGCGAATATTTCACTCCCTCTAGGTTGATTATTTCGTAATAATAAATCAAATTGTTTTTTTTTTGTTTTGTTTCTAACATAGTACTTGCTACATTCTGTTTTTCGATTTCAATTCATGTAAAATATATGGAGGCATGTGTTTTAGTTATTGTGTGCAAACTAAACCACCCACTACCTTATTTTTTTCACCTGTCTTTTCCTGCGCTTTTAATTGTTCGAAGTTTTTTTTATATATAAAACATTTTGTTTCCTCTCCTTAAACTGCATCCGTAGGACTTTGGAATTCTGAAAGTGCATGTACGGGGTTTTGCGTTTTCTTCTGTGACGCACGGCGCACCTTGGCACGCACCTCTTCTGGTTTTTCAGGACGCACCAGCGGTTTCTTTTCTGGTGCCTTCATCTTCCACACGACAATCGGAGACTGCGGAAAGAACGGGAATAAAATCGGTTATTACAAACATTTGCAGTCACACCAAAGGAGACTAAACTGCTCAACACTATCGTACACAACAGACAAATGAGATGTTGAAAAGAGTAAAATGGAATGCAACTGAGCACTGTCTGTCGATAATATGATTTAAAAATAATACAATGGACGCATGAATTGGTGAGTAATAGATAAAGCTGGCTAAAATATCTGAAATGAAAGTGTAAACTTTGCTAAATGATATAGATGAATGCTGATTTACATTTTGTTTCATTCACTAGCGGTGAATGTAAGATGAATATGCAATTTCATTGCATCTTTGTGTGTGAAATCTATATTTGCATGATGCTAAAGAAGCGATTGTTTTTTACAGCAAATTAAAACCAAAAGAATATTTTAATAACAACCAGGTTGATGAAATTATCAATATGAGTAGTTTAGACCAACATTTCACCAAGGCATGAACATACGTATCGACAACTAATGAACATAAGGGCTTGGTGGAATGGTGCAGAAAATGAACAATTTGCATATGAATCGAAAAGCTATAGCATATATGAATTCGATTTAAATTCTACTTTGTCACACCTAACACAACAATTGATGAAACAATGAATGATTATACATGAATGCATTATGCTTAGGAAGAGAACCTTTGGATATGATTCAAGGAACTTACGTAATTCTAGATTTGGCAAGTTTCACACAAAAATACGTCCACGGATGGAACACACAGGGTGTTGCGATAATTTGATATATTTAATTTGTTGCATTATGAGTACGTTTAAAGAGGAGCCGAGTTGCATGAATAGCACGATGAGGTTGTTAATTGTTTTAGATCATGATCGGAAGGGAGGAAGAAAAATTGTGAAGAAAAAAAGGTGAGTTATTATGATAGCAGTTAGATGATATTCTGCAACCATCACCGAGGAAGCATTGCAGCGAATTAATTCGTACAATTCACTTGATAATGCCTCGCATTAACACTCCCACCAAATCCCCTAAATCAAACTAGGCACACAGTTCGCACACTTACTGAAACAGTTCCCTGTCGCGTGTACTTCGTGGAAGCAACATACGAGTACTTAACCGTGTAAACGACGGCATTCATCAGATTCTTTGCCGCTTGAATCAGCGAAGTCGCACTGTCCAACTGTAAAGAAAACCGGAGCGCACAAAAACCGGACAATAAAAAGGAAAGAGAGAGGTCAAGGGTAGATTAGATCGTTCAACTAAAGAAAAATCGGAACATAATTTCACCATTACCCCTGACACGATCAGTTCACCGCTAATGTTCTGCACATCAGCCTTCACTTTGGAGGTGATCTGAATCTGGTGACAGTACAGGGCAATACGCTGCAGGTAGGCGAGTAGATCCTTCTTGGTCGAGCTTTCCGGGCACTGGTCGGCAATTTCACGCGTCAGCTTATCTAGCTTTGTGCCTGCTTCGGAAATTTTCTTCGCCGCATTAATAACATCCATCGTTGTTTTAAGTGGACCGCGACCGCTATTATAACACAATAATACAATTCATTTCAATTCGATAAAACAAGATGATGATGTAGGTGTGTGTAGGTGCGCACACGGGTTCGCAACCTACCGAGTAAAGTCTGTCATTTCCATCATGATCATACACATGTGCTTGGCAAGATAGATGATATCGTTACCAGTATCGTCCCACTTGGCTACCTCCGAATCGAAGGTCAATTTCTCACGACGGAATAGCTCGACCTGCTGCATAATTTTCTGCTTATCCTCTTCGTTCATCTTACGCATTGCCTCCTACGAGAATGATTTGAATTGCCGTGAGTAAGTTCATTTGTGACTCATTGATGATAACCACTAACAAATGGTAAAAGGAAATGGAACTTACTCTAGCCGTTGTAATGCCACTAATTTCTGGATACTCATCAATAGTCTGGTCTCCGGTATGTGCGCTCGCTGCCAATGAAGACGAAAGGTGGAAATTTATTAATTATGTTTACGCTATTACACTCTCCGTCAATAGCATTTAAGCATACAGGCACTACAAACATAATTCGTCTGTTAACATACACCGTTATTTTCGAATACATTAGGCTTGTTATAAAAAACAATGATATGAAAACAAAGAAACAAATAAAACATATCCTTACATCTACTGCGCGTTTCGACGGTCATATCCTCGACAGGTTCGAATTCGGTATCGGTGTCCAATTCATCGGAACTCTGGTTTTCCATGCATAGCCAACAACAGACAAGACAAAACAGGCACATACACACAAAAATCAAATCGTACGAATGCAGGAACACACACACACACACACAGCATGAGGAAGGAAATTGTTGCATGAATGTGCGAGCAATAATGAAATGATTGCCACATGGTTTGTTGAATGATATACAGGCCGTGCAATTAGTGAATAACATAGAAAGAAAAGAAAACAGAACATAAAATGTAATGGAACGATTGACATTGATCATGTAGGAATTATAAAGAATATTGGGAGGAGTAATATAAACGATAAAAAACGTCACTCTGAAACAATCACTAAATGCATATTTGACGATACACACGAACATAAGCACTTAGAAATAAGCTATAAGAATCCAGATGATGGCCTTTGTTTTTCGCTTACATTTGCTTCTAGTTTCGAGCGTGTACTGTTCATCTTCAATATCTTCAGGATCCAAATCTTCTTCGTCCTTAAGTGCATAGTTTTGAGAGAGCAATAAAAATCGTTACATTAATTAACCATTTATAGATGATTTCTGCATGATATAAACGAATGTATCTGAACAAATGTTTAATTTATTTTAAGCAGGTAATACATCCAATTCTAAGAAGTGAGTGATAGGGTCGTTGAATTTCCTCTTTTGTGCTATTCAATAATCTGAAATTTACGACCAGCTATACCTTAAAAGCTGCCCTAAATATGAAACTATGAGTAGTTTAAATGACATTTTGGGTGGGTAACTGAACGTATTGTGTGAAGCAATTGGACTTACCCGGTTCATCAGCACGGCACGACGAATTTCACGCACACCGTCGTATACCAGTCGTGATGCGTCTATGAAATCGTTCTCGTCCACATCTTTGGGCGAGTTCGAGGACAGTGCATCTACGGCTACATCGACACGCTGCGCAAATTTGGACATAACCTGCTCCCGCAATACCTTCACCGCCTCCAGAACACGCTTGGTGTAGATGCAAGGTTCGTAATTGTCCATTTCTGCCTCTACCACGTTGCAAACGCGTGCCGAGCGTCCCTGAATTGCACCGGCAGTGTTGCGTAGATCCAGCGCATCGCCCTCCTGCAGCGCTAGTACACACTTGTTCACATCCTCCAGGATATGATTTTCGGACACGGCCAGGAAATCATCGATCGTTGTAATATCATCGACGGCTTCGGTTAAGATGCGCACCTGGTTCTCCCATGCCTGCCGGTATGCTTCCATGTTCTCTTGCGCCACCTTCGAGTTGGGCCGGGCAGCTAGAATGAGCGCTGCATTGATCACCTGTGGGCAGAGCGTTTCGATTTGGTCCGCTGCATATCGAACCATCTTAACACCGTCCTCATTGTTCGACATGCTGCATACGAGATTTGCCACCTCAACCAGCTTTTCCGCGTGCTTGGTAAAGATATCGGCTCGCTCGCGGACGACCTTCTCGTTACCGCCGCGTGCTGCTTCGATTAGGTCCAGCAGGGGCATGTTTGTTTCGAGGAACGAATCCGACACGTGATCAACGACTGCTTTACGCAGCTGACGGCGAAGGTCCTTCGTTTTTCGGTACATATGACCAATAGCACGTTCCAGCTCAGGTGTGCGATCCTTCGTGCCCATCTAAGCAAAAAGAAAACATATGACGTTAAATAAGTTTCATAACATATGTGGTATTCACAAATAACATAAAATAAAGTGACAGCTAGCAATCTTCTTACTTACATTCGACATGTACTCCGAAAGCAGATCCTGCAGTGCTTGCCGCACAGCATTACACTCTCCCACAATGCGCTCACGCCGTTCGTCACGCGTACAGTCAGCGTCCGCCATCAGTGCGGCGGCACTGATAATACTCTCCAACCGCTCCTCAAGTGACGGTCTAGAACGCACTTCGTTGTATGCCCGCGGATCCATAATGATGCCCTCGTCAAAGTCATCCAACGCTGCTGCCAACTCGCCAGCGCCAACATACACATCCTGCGGCTGAGACGACTTGCCCTGCGCCACGTCGCTAATCGTATTGACTGCTTCGCACACCTGCTTCAGAATGTGGTCACGGTTCACCTTGGCCAGATCAAGCTCCGGATGGCGTACGTAGACTTTCGACGCTGTCAACAGCATGGTGGAGTGCTTCTTCAGCACAGCTCGAGCAGCTGCTAAATCATCCCGCAGCTGCGGGTCCTTCAGTTCCTGCTGACGTTTGGCGGCTTGTTTAATCAACTCGTTCGCGTTACGACCGAACTGGCGCATGTTGTTCATAAGCTCATCCTGGGACGATGCATTCCGCAGCTTGTCCAGATCGTCCTCGACAACGTGCAGTGACTTTAGTAGCAAATGAACGTCCACCATATCAGCCAGGATGAGGAGTCTCGTTACTGCGGAGAGGAGGTTACGGGCCGCACGGACCATGTTGCCGCGCTTGAGTGAACTGCACGGATCCTCGGAAAACTCACGAGCTGCAATACTCATCGCAGAACCAGTTTTGCGAACTTCCTCCACCGCTGACAGCATCTCTTGCGTGATGTCCGGGTTTTCATAGGCAATCTGTTCGCCCCGTTCGATGAAAATGTCGGTGGCCTTTTCGACGGCAGCAACCAACGCACTTGCGCGTTTCGATTTGCCTGTAGGAAAAGGGGCCAGCGGGCAATTGGGGGCGTGTGAGAAAGGAAGTGAGTGAAAAAAAATCATTATAGAATATTACTATCGAGGGGCTAAAACCAATGGCAACTATCCAATTTCCATGTTGAAATAAATGTCAATCCGTAGCCTTTACGAAGAGGGGTGGGAATTCCGCATGAACGAATCTAAATGCAGCTCAACAAAAGCCCATCTCAGGCTTGGTCATGTACTTTAATCGGGGGGAGGGGAGGAGGCTAACTGTTACTCACCTTTTTTCTTTTTGCTCGGACCCTTCGTACTCACGAGCGTCGTCACCTGCAGTACCAGCGGTTCAAGTGTTTTTTCCACTGACATTGTGCGAATTTCCAAATTCTTTGGGTCCCATTTCAGGGCCACTTGGCCGAAATTTGATATCGTTTCCATTGCGCCCGGAACTTCTCTGCCACCAGTCGTCGTTGTCCAACGAGAAAGTAGTGCTCTCGCTGTGGCTCACGGCCTTCACAATTTCACTCCGGTATTTAAAAAATACGCACTCGAAACTCGCCTTTGTTGCAAAAACTCAGCACTCGTCCGGATCGACGTAGATGGACTTTTGTTTGCCCTCTCCAGTACAGCGCGTTCCACACAAAATGCAGCAGAATTCACATCAGATTAGTCACCCTCCAGCAGCAGCACTGTTTCCTATTCTATACGCTTGTGCTTCAGTGCTTTTTTCCCACACACATACACGCACGCGCGCTCTGACTATAAAGAGGCGATTGTGTTTTCGAGTTTTACCAGCAACCAACACCTATTTCCAATGAATATTAAAGTTAAACAAAGCTTTATACTTGATGTTACAAGCTGGTCACTGTAAAAACGTTTTCCACAAAGGTTTTGCTCATAAAAATTCACTTTTTAAACAGAAAACACAGGGGTGTGACGCGTAGCTATGGTTTGAGAAATTTACTTTGACTTTTGTCATCCGAATGTGTGTGATTGAAATGGCAATGGATATGATCTCTTAAGAGCAAAAGAGAGGTAATGAAAATATCACCATACTCCCTTTCTGTTTAACTCACTTTGCATCTCGTTCACCCTCATGTTTGACTATGGGCGGCCAGCGTGCGATATAACAGCCATCTTGCACACTGGGATGGGCGCAGTGGGCATAATATTTTATTTGACATTTTCCCTTTTTCACAACATATTGCTGTCAAATGCAACCGTCTGTCAAGTGGCCGTGTTTCAGAAAAAAGAATCGGAAAAGTCGGAAAAGGAGCCTTTACGTTAAAAATTCTATCGTCATCCTTGCCGGAAGCCCCCCCCCATGTGTTTTCGGGTGTATGGGCAGTGGAATTAAGTTATGTGGTTAAAAGCGTTTACTGTCGGAAAAGTACAGCGTGAGAAATCCCCATTACTTTTTCACCTTTTGATTCCCTGTTTCTAAAGCGCGGGTTAGTGTGAAACGCACGAGGAAAACTGGATGAGGAAAACGGGGTACTAAAAGGAAAAACGCACCCATATAAAGGACCAAAGGATATATTTTTTGTCGGCTTCTTATCTGTAACCGATTCTCGACAGTGAATCGAATGTGTAGGTCCGTGATAGCCAGGTATAACATCTCCAGGACTGCGACAAAGAACCAACCGTATCGATTGCTTTGAATCCGCCAGGGAAGGTCGGGAAGTCTGGCTGCGTAGGTGCGTAACCGAGTGCGACGAAGTGCGAAAATCGACGTACTTCCGACGTTCCGTTCTTCTCGGACAGATGCGCACGGCAAGTTGCCCGGCCGGCGAACCTGCTGCAGTGTAGAAAAGTGTGTGTGTGTGATTGTTAATTTATTTGGCCCGCGTAGCACAAAAACCATCATCCATCTGGTGCATCACGACGCGGTTCAGTAGTTTTTCGCCGACACGGGGAGTTTTATTTTAATTCATTGCATGAATGCTTGCAACATTGCATGTCTACGCGCAGAGAGGTATAATTTGCAAAGGGAGAACAAGTCTCACGCAAATAGTAAATTCTAGTATAGGGACTACATACATTGGCAAGTGCATAAGTTTTGTGCTTGTGAACGAAATTTGATATCAGAGAAGGAGCAAAACCCACTGAACCAGGGAAAATAACAAGGTAAGTAGCCAGAAGGTTAGCAATTTCGTGTTTAAGTTGTAATTGTATTTTAAAGGATATTCGGAAGCACATGGTGTTGGGAGTAAAAACGGTTTGTTGGTGATTACGATGTCATGGATGATGTGTCCCGAAGAAATTTTGTATCTGTGCGAGGCAAAGAGTGTGCGAAAGAGAGACGCGAACAAATGGTACAGAAAAAAGGATCCAGGAGTAGGAAAACCACCAGCGGAAGGTCAACTGGAACCGGGTCGAGGGCACACCGGCATTAGCTTTGCAAGCTATGAAAAATGCAAAGAGCCCGGTAATAATATAAGGGCGTTATCATGTTTGTTGAAGGAAGTGCTAAAGAAACAGTCTCAATGTGATGGAAGCAACAAAAAAAAAAAAGATCTTTGACCCATCAAGAGATTCTCTCGAGGCGGAAGCTGACACCCTCTGGCGCGAACAGCTATCGCAAACCCAACCAACCTAGCTACGCGGTTCACTGGCGAAGATGGCGCGATTGCCGCATGCTAGTTTGTGTCATTACATGTCTGGTGCGGCCAGAGATTTTATTTCCTGGTCTCTACTGGTCATGCGCCAACTGTCATGAAAAGAAATGAGATGATTCCCGGTACCGGTTTGACACGTTTTACGTATCGAACCAGGGGAATATTATTTCTGACGCGCACTGGTATCCGAGCGTGTTATTTTATCATGGTTTGAAATTAATAGTTGCAGTTACACTTCCATTAGCACGATAACAACCTTTAAACTTTAAACATCATGTGTAAAAACATTTACAAATAGATTTACAGCAACCAGTTGTTTGTTGCAATTTGCTTTTGTTATACAAAGTTGGAAAAATGTTGAAAGGTGTTTTATATTAATTTCAAATCGATTCGGGTTTGATCGAGAAAAAAAATCGTTTTATTTGCACAGCTTTTATCTTCAGCGATACAGCAACGTATAGGAGGGTGAATATAAAACAATCATTCATATCTGTTTTTATATTTGACAAAGAAGCTTAAAGGAGAGAATGAAAAAAATGGTTACATTCTTATTCATAAGCTGAATGAAATCGATTTGCATGTTACCGATCGACGCATTGAATGCATGCACCATGCATTTTTTCTTCGTAGCGGCTGCAACGAGATATATTGCGGACCAAATCGTACAAGATATATTATAAATAATTTTTGGGATTTTCTCTTACATCGTGTCGTTTGGTAAAGGAGTTTTTGTGTTCGTTGCCAACTTGTGTTGTTTTATTGCTTGTAACGAAGAATGGGCAAGTAAAGATGCACGCAGATGTTGAACTCCCATTCCCTTTATAATGCGTAGGAATGCATATACCCTGCAGGAGATATTGCGTCGTTTTCAGACCGGTTTTACTGAACATTTTAGCCATGTAGGTACATATGTTTTTCCTTCTTCATCATTAAGAAACACAGCAAAGGCTAAGAGGTATATTATAAAAGGGCAATGACACATACACATACGCCATGTAAAATTAACTAGGTTTCAAAATAAAAGCCTTGTCAATCGAAACATTTCTTCAACCGGTTTCAAAATTATGCTCGTAAATAACTCTGAACATAACTTTTGTAATGTAATGTTGTGTTAAAAAAAGAGCAACAAAAATTTCATCCTAAATTTGCTCTCCACTATCCAATGAGAACAAAACTAAGTTATTATGCTTACACATTATCATTGCTGTTTTGCAGTTGGTTATTGCAGAATCAGCTATAATGCTAAACACTGTACTCAAAATCGGTACAACAACACAGATACACAGGCAAATCTGGTAAGCCGATGCCGTCCGTATCTTCTACATCGCAGTATCGCGGTAGAAGTAAATTTGATTCACTTTCAGAATAATTTGCTCATGCATTGGTAATCTGCCGTGTGGATCGATAGCGATATTCCGAGAACGCGCTTGATACGGCCATCGGCCGGGTACGTCGAATAGAATAATCATGATTGCTCATTGCCATGCCAGTTGACACACTTTGTCTGCGATGTTCTCGAGGACGCGGCTCCCGGTTTGGGCGTCGCTGTTCAAATTAGGTCAAACGGATCCAACAACACCAGCGGTGTGGTGTGTTGGGCGGTGCTCTAATCCGCCCCAGAATGTACTCGGCGATAGTTCGTCGCCGAAAACAGGTCACAGGATCGTTTGTCATCCTTCGGCCATCGTTTCAATCGAATGTTTGCATCACTGTGTGGCCACGTGGCCAATCAATTGGACGATTGACATGCCTGTGTCAACGGTAACAACAGTTGTTTCCGTTTTTTTTTTGGCTGACGAGGCTAACAAGTTGTGTCAGGGGGGATGTTTCGAAAAGGAATGTAAAGCGGTGACACATGTGGTTTTATTTTTTAATTTTAGAATTTTATAAAACGCACACCAGTAACAGTTGTAAATAGCGCTGCCCCATTTTATACAGGTTGAGAAAAGCATGTTTGCGTGTGCCATACAGTGTTTTTCCCCTACAATTTTCCTTTGGAAAGTAGTAAAAGTGCAATTGAATTCCATGCAAAGAATATTATTTTCGTATGTGTTCTCAAAAGCGTGATTTAATACACCTAACCTTTTTTTTGGGAATTAAAAGTTTCTGCTAGACAAAATATGTTTATTAAGATGAGTAAAAATAAACAGCTTCGAAGTATGAATGTAAATGAAAATCTCTATAGCACTATCATAGCACCACATCACATAGGGTGGCACTAGAATGAACAGCTGGGAAAATGTAGGTCACATGTTACGTACTCTCAACAGCCTCTAACGAGCTGCACAAGAGCATCCCTCCAGAGGCAAAAATAATCTGAGGTGGGAATAAAGAGGCGGAGTAGCATG
>KB676491.1:0-19160 GCA_000349165.1 Anopheles christyi | reverse complement strand
TTGCAGTTTAGTTTTCGTTACGTAGGAACAAGTTTCATAAAAAACTCTATGATTAGTACGTGCTTTGTATAAGATTTAATCTTTTAAATTTAATTAAGTTATTTTTTCCAAGTATTTAAAATATTGGTTCACTAACACACTATCGCAAAAAAAAACAAATTCTTGCGAAACTACTTACCACACTTTCTGCTATCCATATTTAACATATTTGTGCTATCCACCTTTAAATATTTTATGGCGAACTAAAATCATACGATTACCACGTTCTACAAACAAAACTTCTAAAAAATTCTACTCCCAGACGGTTATAATCTGTTTGAAAAAATAAAGCGAATCAAAACACCGTTCCAACCAAAAGAATATCTTTCACCGTTCATCCACCGCACGGGTTTTCATTTCATTTCGTTGCTGCGCTTCGTAAAATATTTACCAACACACATTGCGCGTTTTGCTCCGCCACTCACAAATAGCGCATTATTTTTCTCGCATTAACACCATCTTTTTTTGCCCGTGGAATGCTTTCGAAACACAAGCACAAAAACACATTTTTAAACAATACTTTTAAAAGGATTTTCATTCAGCTCTGTAACACTTGGTTCACGGTTTTGAGAGGAAAATTATTTCAATCTGTACATGATACATGCTGGTTGCTTCTTATGGGCGATTTAAAGCACGTTATAAGAAAAACAAAACAAAAGCTTAGCCAAAGGATAGCTTTTAACTTAAAATAAAAAATATTTTGTTCGGGAACTTATATTAAATAGCACTACACTTTGTACATCACCACAACGTTTTATTAAAAAATTTCACACTATAAATGTTGTGCTCCTTACTATGCAGCACCATTTAATACTAAGCCAACTACTACAAAACCACCTTTCAGAACGAGTTCACCAAAAAGACTGCCCATATTAGAAGCGAATTCATCCGAAAAACATAAACCCTCAACAGCTGTTCGTATTACCGAATGGTTCCGAATACAACGAACTGCTGCAACTTTTACTTTGGTTCGGGTAAGGTTCACGAGCTTAAACATCAGTAATTCATCTGTTTTTGTATCTTGTTCCAGCTAATGTTTTGATACGTCTCCGTGTGGTTTTATGCAATGCCTAGAAAAGCGATGGGCATCTTTTGATTACAATAATAAAGAAATAACATTTTTACCGTTCTCTTCTAAATGAATGATCATAAATAATATCCTAAAAACTCTTTTTCGTTCTATCACACTTATGACTTTGATGCCACAGATGTTGAACCTTATTATATACCCTATAAAACATTAACATATCTTCATCATAATGCATAACAATGCATCATAAATAAGCAGATAGGACGCAATTATTTGAATATAAATTATCATGTTCCACTGGATTTTTAATCAGCTCTCTTAACCGCGCCTAACCGATCTTGATTTCGTAGGCATGATAATGTAAAAAATTATGAGCTTTTTTGGCTTACAATACCATCCATCAACAGTTTATAGTCTGCAAGAGCGATTATCATTCATTTGTTTCTAGCAAGATATGCTTTTCTTTGTAAGAGATAAATCTTAACACGATAGTTAAACAATATAATGACTTCTTTATTTTTAATGTTCATAAGATGATTTTTGAAGAATCTTGCAGAATGAATACATACTTCAGTACATCTTACTTATGAATCATTCTTTAAACGCTTGTTAAAGCTATACCCACCCTCTGGAGAGTACTTTTTATTGGCAATGCTTATCTTAAATGGATTCGTTTCAAAATATCTTGCTTCTATTGTACGATTTGTTCAGTCCATCGAAAAGCAAATATTCAACATTGCTCTAAATTCATCGAGGTTGTACCAGGGAAGTCGTACACTTTTGCTCCATAAGTCAACAGCAGAAGCGAATGTTTGCTTTTCAAACTGCAGTTTGCTCCGTGACATCTTTTGCCGTACACTGGACCACTGCTAAGACTGAATTCCGTTACGAACGTAATTTTTTGCATGAAACTAAGGAAAAACAATACATTTCATTCGACGTAAAACAAAACAAGAGTAGCAGCATGTTTTACGTTCATGTGTGTTTTGCTTCAAAACAGCAATATTTACTCTCTTTGCTGTGAAACAAGGAAACGCGACAAGAACGCTGATGCAGAACACCATTTTTAGACATTCAAGTGGATATAAAACCTGTGTAAAAACAAGGATACGAGAATATTTTGCTAAAAATAAGCAAAATATGAAACAAGATCACTTAGTGCCAACATATACATATGAATAAAATCGTCAGTTTAATGCAATAATGCAAACACTGTTCAAGTGCGACCACTTCACGATACCGAATGGTATGCAACACCATTTAAATAGTAGATTAGATTTAATTGATACGATAGAGAATTAGTGGTGCATGAAATTAAATGCTTTATCTAAACGGTTGGTTCATTTTCACTCCCAACCATGTCCTGCGCGACGGTCCCACATTAACCGTAGGGCCGTTCGTACTTCACACGTGTTGTGATTGTACTACGGCTTTGCATTAATCAGCTGTGAAAACAAAACCCAAATGGCTCCATTGCGAAGGTTTAACAGCAGTGAAAAGTAAGCCTTTTTCCCGCGTACTGGTAATTGGTAGCTTTGTCGAATGGGGCATCACTTTAATGTTTGTTTCCCTGGGCTGATGAATGTTTTTGTATCGCAAATGGACATTCAATGTTTGCTGATAATCAACACACTTCATGACATCAATAAAACCTTTAGGTTTAAGGCAGGTTAAAAGGGTCTGATCTGATTTAAATTGTGCCAATACGTGTCTAAGTAATCGTGGAACTGCGAATTAAGTGAAAGTACAAAACATTGAAATAACAAAAACAAAGTGTCATCAGCGAGCAATTTTCACTATAAATCACAAACTGCTTTTATGATATCAACATATGTATTTAATTCAAATGTAACATCGCCCGATGTTTGTGAAAATGAGCCTATCCTCATAAGACGACTGCAATTAGTGTATTTATATAATTTACATTTGAATGTACTTAAGCTTAATTTGTATCGATTAAAATGTGTATAAACTTACACTCAGAACAAACGATTGGCATACAACTGGATTGGTGTAAGATCAAAGTGAATCTTTATTGCTTACTATTGACATGCTTGGTGCTTTTAGGCAGCACTGTTAACCTTTCATGTGTTTACCTTTAGGGAAACTGATTCTACAAACCGAGGCCGCTATGTAAATACTGTTGTTCATCAAAAGCCATCGATGAAATGCAGCTGATAACGACCCGGCGGTTAACCCTCCAGAAAGTTATCGATGGCTTCATTGCACGAACTTTAGGAAAACATTGCTTAGGTACTATATTTTAATCTGGTCCATTTTCCAGTTGTGTAGGAAGGGAATACAATATTCGTGGAATGTACATCAACTAGTTACTGCAAATACTCATGACGATTTATCAGCTTTACTCAGTTTAATTATTATTTTTCATGTTTAAGTGAAAATAGGATGGTTCGTCTGTAAGATAATAATGTTTCTATAATTTTAATAGAAGACATGACTTTTTTTAATCCTCTTACTAGAATTTTGAATATGATTTCTTCATCAAAAAGAGTAAAAGTTATGCATCCTCTCCAACCTTTCCCAGTTCTTCATTTTATCGGCTAAGCTAAATTGCAAACACTCCATTGAACGTTGCGAATGACAAACATTTCTCATAACGTTATCAAGACATTTTATGGGTTTTAGCAAACCCAACCGTCCATCCCAACAGCGGATTTTCTCTATCTGCTTGAGGGATGGAAAATTACACAGCTTTAAGGGAAATGATATCTACCACGCTTCTCATTTAATCGTCCCGTAGTCTCAACCCTCTACTCACCATTTTGTTTTGCTACTCCGTTCGAGATCGGAACCACCGCGGACGACCAGCCAGCCGGAAATAGACCAATGCCGGAAACATCGCCACTACCACTGATACGAATACTACACGAGCGTGACCGTGCCGTAAAAATAAAAACCGAGTGCCGAAAAAGCCAATGCAGGAGTAAAAGGACGACACACCAGCGAAAGTGAAGCTGCCCGCACGGTACACTCAGCTTTCGGTTGTCTGAAGTTACGACTTGAAAATCAACCACAAAAGAAGCAAATAAAAGTGAATGACCCTTGAACAGATGGTAAAATTGTGATAACGGTTGCCGTATGCATGTGCCGAGCATGCTGTGTCTAGCAAGGCGCGTATAAAACACTATCACACATAAAGTACGGGTAGAACAATTTAAAACTCAGCGTAAACGTGTCAGTTGTAGGAGATGTTTTATGCGTTGTTGCAACTGTGTATGGGTATTTCTAAGGAAAGTATCATTCATTTGCAGAATGTATGTTGCTTTGTTTACCAAACATTTTTCATTTAAAGCTGGTAGATTTATATTTCTTTAATTCAATTCTAAGCTGCTAATCTTTTCTGTTTCACTGCTAAAAAGTAAGACAATAATAATTTCAGAAACAAATCTAAAGTGACGCAAATTAATACATTGTCTAAATTCTCTATAAAAGAATGTTGGAACTAAGAACTGCCTGCTGACAATAAGGAATAAAACAAAGGGATGCGCACAAAAATAAATATTCAGATTAAAAACAATTATTGTAAAATTGTACAAAAACAACAAAACACCATCCCATCACTAGTTGACCAGTTGTAGTAACAAAAAAAAATGTTTTTTTTTATATTTAACCACAAGACGCGACATACTAAGTGTGATGCTACAAACAACCATGTGAACCCCGAGACCTTATTTCAGCCACTGTGACACACATTACGGTGTCATCTTATTTTCACCTTCACTTACTTGCGCTAGCACAAACTCATCCCGCTTCAACTCGTTCTATTCCATCAAGTCAACGTACATCTTTCACAAATGCAAATAAAAAAAAAAGCAAAGACCTAAACCTAAGGTGCAGGCGTAACGAACAAAATTAATCACACCTTAAGCTTTAGGCTTCAAAGGCCGTACCAGCATCACACCATAGCATACCATCATCGGTGATTAATGACTTCGAAAGTGCTGGAGACAAATTGGCTTTCAGGTTCGCTCCGGACGGATGACTGAAATCAGTGATAAGGCATCGGGCTGGAAATGTAAACATGCGTCGGTGCAGATGCGGAACAAATGGGATTTTTTTCTCCGTTGTTTGCGGTACACTGCTTCTTATGGAGTCGAAAGTCAAGAGAATGTTTGCCTTCTTGAAGGGTGAAATTCTACCGTCGCGTTAATAGTATCTTTTGGTTTGCAAAAAACCCGTAACACGCGTATTCAAATGCTGATTTAAAAACACAAACATACAAAACGTATCAAAAAGCAATTGAATCGGGGGAATATATTTTCGGAGAGCTTGAGACAGCAATCAAAACCGAATAAACCCGGATCATTCAACATGAAGGACGTGAGCAAAGCTAGACCGTAATACATACTTTTAATCCTGTACTACATAAACATCTTTTGTAAATAGTTTCACATACATTTCTTTGTAATAAAAACTAATCAGGCCTGTTACCAGAACATATTTTATGTTCCTACTTCTCATGTTCTAATGAAATCTAAGCAACCAATGTTGACATCCAATGAAAATTTGTTGACAATGTGAACGCATGAATGCATAGTAAGTCATGGAGAAACATGACTTTAGAGTCATAAATAATTTAAAGATGTTGACCTCAATGACAAAAGCGATGAAGCGAATCGTTAGGAACGGGACACAAATATGTAGGAAAAAAAATCTTACGAAAATGTGATACCTTTCGCCAAATGCTTTCTCCAATTCCCCTGAAAATGCAACAATTTACACATAAATTGATACTCTGGGCAGGGGATAAAACCTTTACGCAACATCGGAAAAGGGTGTCATTATTTTTCCTAATTGCTTCGATTAAATCCTTTTAGGATCTGCCACTCCCGCCGAGCCTGTCCACCCCAGGTATCCGTTTAATGTCCTCTGCGTTTTACTGCCACCGTAATACGCCGTAACCCATTTTCTGCCGACGTTGCATCTGGGTCAAGAACGAGCCTTTAATGTTGGCGCTTAAGGAAATCGTTCTAATCCCACGAGGAAAAAAATAAAAGAAGCAGGAAGCAGCAATGGCCAAAAGGCTTTCCGGATAATCCTTGCAAACGAGTTTGGTGAATTGGTCTTCCTTTAGACCTTACTTTCTTGCTTTCCCATTTCCCAAGGGGGAGGGGGGGAATACCATTCTCGGGCGTAAGTTAAATTGTCTTTAAAAATTTAATTTCACCTTCCGGTTGCTCCATTCTGTTCATTCGCTGTTTCCCTCTTACGACCGGTTTTAGTGTCTGATGTGTTTTTTGCTCATTTTTAAACTTTTTTATTTCATGTTTTAATTTGCAGACGATTGTTCCATTCAAAACTGCTGGCTAAGGGCTGAGTAGCATGAGGAAAGAAATGACAATAATATCTTGAAGCACCCTTCAAACCGGAAAACGTCAACAGTTGAGTACCTTTTTTTTCGTTTATCTTTGCGCGAAGTAACCACTTGTTAAACGTTTATTCCTATTTATGCCGTATTTTTAGCACCAAGCTTTTGCCGAGATGAACAAATTGAAGCACAGATGGTTTAGTAATGCAAAAAGCTTTTTATTCTGCATGAAAGTGATAACGTAACTTTCACTTAGGAAGTAAAATTCAAAAACTGGTCAGAAAATCAGCTTGCGAATAGAATTCTTGACCAAATTGGATGCTATCAAGCTAAGTGACCAGAGTGTACACAATCAGAAGTAAATTGAAAACACCCTTTGATAAAGTTAGTTTTCCAAACTAACACCAGTCTATACAAAGCATCGCCAGCATTCAAGGAAAACCCACAAATGAACTTCCATAGACGTAATATATCTTAACTGACCGTTCGGCAGTGAGCAGAGCACTGTTCAAGTGTTCCACTCTGATGATGCCTCCACTGACACAGGAAGACCCACTTTACCATACCCATCCTCTTGAGATAAACTTTCCCATTGAGAAATTAACAGCTTTCACTGTCACCCTCCGCCAAAACTTTTCCCGCAGCGCTTCTCTCTCAAAAAACCTCTCATCATGATTTGCATTTTCACTTAAAATCCGATTCTATGCTATTCTCGAGAATAGGAAGATCCAAAAAAAAAACCCAACTCATAGACTTTCAATTGCTTTGCTTCCTGTACCACCTGAGTGGGATGCATTTCGCTAAATGCTTTTGAAACTGAGTGAAAGTGAGCTGAAATAGGGCGTAATACATTATTAAATCAATAGTAACTTTGTGAGCCATGAAATTAAACCCTTCATCTTGAAATAGAGTGTTGCTTTCGATTGCATTTCCCTTGTCCAATTTAGGCACATTTAGGATAGCGTTTCTATTAATACCACAGACCAAAAGCACCAGAAGGTCTGCTCGCCACCACCAAGGTTATTTGTTCATTACACACAAACACACACACACACACACACATGCAAACACAGTACGTTTATTGGATGGTTTTGCCATTGATTGGCTGCAAAAAGCAAACACAAAATCACACATCAAGCGAGCAACCATTTTAGCAAAACCGGCTGCCAGCGGGGAAAGCGTGATCAATTATTTATTTTGCCATCATTTGCTATGCAAATGAAAGTACCCACAGGAACCAAACTACGCCCCCCCCCCCCTTACGCCCGTACCACACGTACCACTGCTAAGGGTTTGATGTTAGCACCGGAAATGGATATTCAATGTTTGATCGTAATCACCGTAATTATTGCCAATGAGCTATCTGTCCTGCTCTTATCGCGCCGGGATAGGCGACCGCTCAAATGACCGGTTTGTTTGAGCACTGAATATGACAGAACTGTATTGAGTAGTGTCATTTTAACGGTAATGTGCTGCAACTAACTAGGCGTCTCCATTGTGATGAGGAAAAATGATTATAATAGCAACTATTATTTTTAAATTATATTGTTAACTCAAAATATTGACTCTAGTAATGCAAGTTAAAAAGAAAAAATTGAAATTTCAAAGCTTAACCATTTTTTGTGTCCCTTTTTGTATGTGCTGAAACAAAGAAACACTTAATTGATTGAAATATTGTTTATTCTCTTGAATGTTTTTATCATGCAATAATATCTCACACATTTCTCACTAGCATCATAGAGAGTAAATTGAAAATAAATAAACAACACTTGTGGCTCTTTTTGAAACAAAAAAATACTTTTAGTTTTACTCACCTTTTCTCCTCATGAAAAACACATTATTTCATCATTTTTTGTCGCATTTTTTTTCCGAACCTGTTGATATTTTTTGACATTTAAAGTGTTACTGGTTTTTGTTCCACAAACACACTCAAACCAGGCAAAAGTAATACAGATCACCACAGTAACGAACCAAATCCTTTACCTCTACCACTTTGATTTAGTGACGCTTACCATGAATTGCTTTCAACATAACCAACAAAACCTAAACCGACCGTGATATCACGTATTTACATTTACCACCCAAAACAATACCATAAAAACTAAAGACTCGTAACCGATGACAAACACGATAAAAAAAAAAACTGGTGCCATAAACCGATGATACATAAAGCCCAGTGCCATCCCTTAACTTTTGGCACCTGATAAGTAAAGATGTAAGGTGTGGAAAATGCAACGACTATCGATAAGAAAAATGAGAATCTTAACTAAAAATTTACGACACTAGTGCTCCACCCGTACCGCCATCGTCAGCCACCTTTTCCAATTTCCAACCCAAAACAGTCATGCACGATTAACACGAAAAGTTTGGTGCCTCTTGGTTCTTCCAGATGGATGTTATAAACATTCCTCGTCGAACGAATCTAAAGAAGCAGAAATAAAACATCGACACTGGGGAAGTCAAGCTTGCTTCTTTTTTTTTTTGTCGCTGCCCCAATGTTCTACCAAACTCCCACTTAACTTACCATGCCGGCTCGAACGGGGAAAGGGAAATCAAGTTTTCCCCGGTCCAAGCGTGCTAGTCGGCAAAGTTTTACTTCGATGAAAATAAGTACCCAATAAGGGAAAACTTTTTTTTCCACTTCTTGCGCGAATAAAAACGGAAGCCGTGAATCTTTCGCACACATTCTGCGATCCTCTTCCCTCGGTACGTGAGGTGAAGTACTGCGGTCGCTAGACGACCACTGAGTATGGGAAAGTTGTTTTAGTCTTTACCGTGTTTCGGGATCTTTGCCCGCTCTGCTGCACTTTCCCAGGGGGTTTGATTGGAGCGAAGGCTAAACGAAACGTAAAGCATCGTCCAAAGTGATTGTTCGAAGGCAAAAGAAAAAGCCTTTTTATAAGCATTTCAATTAATGATGGATGACTTATGCCGGCGAAGAGGTGCGCTTTTATTTACAATTTTTAATGAGGTATTTTAGTAAATATGCTTTACCGACATTTATCGCAAGCAATTGACCAGGGGTGATAAAATCTTTTATGTTTTGCTTCCTTTCTAACTAAAGTGTCATTATCTGGCGGCAGATTTTAGCGTTCTTGCTTTATCCTGGAATGTATAATAACTTTAGGTGCATGCTCTTACCATTATTGGCTGTAGTTGCAGACAATCTTCCCATGCTATCGCTATTAACGAGAACGTTAAGGTTTAATTAAATGTTTCACCCAACTATTCGCTAACAGCGATAAATCAGATAAATTGGTCAGAACTTCACCTCGTCGTAAAGGAGGCTACACTTTAACCAACGAAAAACCGGTTTTGCAGCTCTTGCTCTTAAACGACTTGGTAGAAGGGGTTCTTGTTTCAATAATCTTCATGATAAAGTTTAACACATAACCTTAGCATTTAAAGGCTATAACATTTTTCTTTCTAACTAAAGAGCTTCTTTCGCATAACCTGGATGGATGGATTTTACTTGCAAAAGTGATGTGCAGTAAATGTGTTATAAACGTTACAGAAACTTCGGTAGAGAAAAATTCTAGCGAAATACATACATGTCCTTATAGTTTGTGAAAACAAAACACCAATTGTTGATTACACGTGCTTCTAAAAATAATTTTTTTGTGTACACTTCTTCCCACACTTCTTCCCTCACTTATCAGCCCCACTTGAATGTTAGAACACTAATGTCTATTTTACAATTAAAAAAACACAAACTTTTGACCTACTGTTTCGATTTAAAAAAAAAGTCTTCAAAAGCACTTTCCCACCAACGCACGAATGAGCAAATAACGCACACGTAATGGATAAGAATGTGCTACCCCTAAGGCATCGAACATTTCCGAATTACATTCTTCCCATACCAATCACGCTTTCGAAACTTTTGCTTCAAGTGAACGGTACCGTTCAATGGCAGGCGTCAGGAAGCGGAGAAATTCAAAGTTTACACCAAAAAAGAATGTAGGCCCGAGGTGGAAAGTTGCAACGATTCAACGGAACAAGGTTTTACGTCCCCTAAGATAAAGTGAGAAATTGTTCCATTACATTGGCTGATAATGCGAAAAATGGAAGAACGAAACTGTTCAAAGCAATATTGTTTCACAGTGCAGTAGTTAATTGAAATCTAAACGTTAGGATCGCCAGATTTAAATACATCGTTGAAATGAACTTTGACGTCAGTAAGGATCGGTCTTCTATAAGCATTCGTAGCAGCTGTAGATGGTGCGTACGAGTCGGAACGAGACGTTTTGCGTAAAAGAAAGCAAAGAAAAACCGTTTCTGCCTCCGGTCGTACAGCGTAGTACATGTGCTTCAACAGTTTCAAGCACTCAACCGTGCTTCTTCGAAAGACTCTTTACGGAAACATGCTCTCCATCGGGTGCGTCACGTCTCGCAATTATCGTTGAACAGAAATTCAAACCGCATCGAGTGTTAGCATGAAGTGTGTTGCAGTACGTGTTAAAAAATTCGACAATAATTTAATTTCGTCAAAGTGTTCTTTGGGTTTAGCTTGAATAAACATTTCCCGGTTTAAATCTTGCGAGTTTTCTGTCATTAATCAAATTTTTCTGTATTATGCAAATTATGCTAAACAACATTACTCTCCTTTGTATCTTAGATGCATTTATATTCAATTGCATATTGTTTTGCTTATTGTTTGTCTTCGTAAGCATGTTTCTAATAACTCCTTTATTCTTAATTAACGCAGCCCAAAAGGCACCCATAGTGTCGCGCAAATGCATTGCCCTAAGGCCAAACAGTTCAACATCAGCACGTTCAACACGTGCTCGGCGCACTGGCAAACTTGCACAGTGAATGTTTTCATTTAATTTAAAGGTTTGCTTTTAATGAACCAACAATTTTGTGCTGTACGTTCTTGAGCACGTACCGTTGCTAATTACCTAATTTTCTAATTGCCGCGTATGCTGCTAATGTGTGCTGTGTAGTTATGTTTTCTAAAGCATTGGCCACGCGGAACCTTGCTCCTCGGAAGGGGAATGGGAGGTCATTATTCACTGAAAAAAAGGAACACTGATACCGATGCAGGTAGATGCTTTTCCTTAGTCAGGCAGAATGTACAATCATTTCCTTTTCGTCTCCCTTTGCTACGTGAAAAAACATTCCTAAGAAGTACTTTTGCATCGTAAGCTACCTTTCCTCCATTACCTAGTACTTTCTGAAGATTTTCCTGCACTGCTTCGCTACTGATGTACATGTTCGTCTTATAATTTCTTATTTTCCAACATTCTCAATGTCCCGCATTTGCTGTGTCCCTCTCTTGCGTGATGCTTAAGAAGATCATTTTTCAAAGTGAAAAAAAGAAACACCAGCCAGCAAACAAAATAACAAGTGTTTGTTGGATTGTCTCCATGGTAACCGAACTATTCACAACTTTTTCGATGCTAAGTCGATATTGAGATGCAATTTCTCCGTTCTTAGCGAATTCCACGCGGACCTGCCTGTCCGGTTTACTTCTTACGTCCCTTTCAAGAAGAACAAACTTTTAAGTGTCATTATATAAAACTATCGTCGCCGGCGACAACACAGATCACAAAAAAACCGGTCGCAATTTTTCACTTCTCAAGTAGTTCAGTGCTGTTTTTCAAATACCTTGGAAAGGAAAAGCAAAAGCTACAAACGGAAAGCTGTGTTAGCAATAGTGAAGTGATGGATAATTTAAACTTTTAATTATAAATATACAATGAAAAATATTCAGACGGCAGGGATATCTTTGTATGTGTAAGTAATCGGGGACTAAAACAAGCTCCTAAAGTTCCATTGCACGTTTCTCACTACTTTAATGCTTAAATGCTTCAAAAAAGCTGGAACATTTAACCTTACTTTTCCTGCTGAAACCTAAAATAAGCACCTTTAATCGACACCATTTCGACTGCCACCAATTGTATTTAATCGGCTCCCATGTCTAACCCTCCCAAATGTAACCCTTTTTTCTTGCACCCACCCACCAAAAACGAAACGCATCATCCGGAAATGGAGAAATGCCGGAAACATCCTACTAATACATGTGCTACACCAGCGTGACCGTGCGATAAAAATAAACCTTTTTTCTCCGTAGAATAATCTAGACTAGCGGGTTGATTCGCACACCAATTGTGTTCCATATGGACGTTCTTCACAATCGTCGGTTACGGAATTCCACAAAAGCAGCTAATAAAAATGAATGGCCCTTGAACAGATGCTAAAATTGTGATAACGGCTGCGGGATGAATCGTCCTGGAACGTTTAATATTGAGCAAATGAATGGGGGGAGAGTAAAAAAAGGAAAAAATCTACACACCAAAAAGCGAAACCAAAAATCGCATTTGTGGTGGCGCTTTTGTGGATATTCTGTTTTATGCAACCCGTAACATTCGAACATTGAAGCATTTTCTTAACGTTCCAACTCAATATTACAACCAGTGCTTAATCCAACGCGCACTGTGTTCTAATCTGCTCATGATGTTTACCTTTATGATCGATTAAAATGTAAAGTGAGCTTCAAAAAAAAAGGCTTAAATAAACATAAAGAAAAAAATATTACTTTTAACGTTTAAGCCATATCAAAGACTTTATACATTTGACACATCAACAAACACACATGTTGTCAAACTGTTTCAATATTTGATAATTATTTTTGACAACAGTTATGAATATGTGTTGTTCATCATCATGATTATCTAAACATGTTTGATGCTTGGTTGAATTGCATCTTTGCAATGAAAAATCAGGCTAAACTAAAATAAAAATTTAAAGACAAAAAAAGGTTTCCAAAAACAAAAAATTAAGAAGAATGCATCAGCTTAACACATCAAATGCTTCTCTACAGTATTGTTTGATTATTTATACACTTGCTCACAAAACATGCTCATGATGATACTATTTATTAGTTTGCTGCACGAATTCCTGCAATATTTTGTTTTGTTTTTGAATTTCTGCTTTTATTTGAAGAATAGACAGAAAGCTACAGGCAAAATGGAATTATACACTTTCTTATAGGATACCACAATAACTTCTACAAAATACCTTTTGAAGTTGATTACGCTCTCAATGCTTCAAACTGTTCCCTTCATTCACTACAAGTGAACTACACTACACTCAACCGTTTGGTAAAATACAACCATATCAAGCTTTACACCGCAATCGTTAGCTTGGTCGAAATTGACGGATGTCCACTTACATATGTCGCTGCTGTGAATGGACAGTACCCCGTACTAACAACCCTCCATCACTGTTCATCCATTCATGCAATGTGCTTACGATTTGCTAAACCCTAAATTCGCTCCAACACCACTACCGCAACATCACCGAACTCTCGTTACAACATTTACATTCCAACGTCCGTAGGCACGCACACACAAAGCCGTAAGCTATTACGCGTCTACTGGAAGTCAGCGCAGACAATACACTGCAAATGAAAATTTCGTACCCATTTCGGTTGTCCTGCGACGAGCGAACTCAACAGTGATGATGGTTCGCACAACGCACAATGCCGGATCGAAAGGGGAAAAGGAGTTACTTTGCACATTGCTGGCTACTGTTTCGCACGACATTTTCACCCAGCACTGCCAAACGTTAACCACAAAACACTAAATCAAACTGAGCTCAGCAAGTACGAAGTACCGCCGCTTGATTTACTGCACCGGTCAATGTCGCATTTTGATGAGAATACTAGTGTCTGTAAGGCTATTGTGGGACGTAGTAAAAATTGCTCGGCTCTAGCATCATGGTGCAGCAATTTTTTGTTTGCTTTTTGCATTCAAAAGCACATCTGTGACTGAGCTTTGGCACGTGTTAGTTTTCTATGTTAAAATAGTTTTAATACCTACCACAACTTGTATAATCACACAAGAAATTGGAACACTTTTTCAAGTCTTTGCGATATGTTGTCGACAAGTCACAGCATCTGAACATCTGAAAATAAAAATCTTTTTCTCTTCTTTCCAGCATGTTTCCTTTCTTGGTTTCTTGTTTATATCGTTTGGGCCTGACGGTCTATTAGAAGACTTTTCCGACGACGAAAAGTTAGGTCCAGAACCACGTCCGCTATCCGAAGCAAAAATCAAAACACACTAAATCTCAACTCGAATCGACACAATAAAAAGCATTCCAAATGTTTCCCACAAACATTTCAGAAGCCATCTTGAAAGTTGTTCTGGTTTTAAAATGATAAAAAACTAAGGATGCTTAAGATTTAGATCAAGTTTCGTCGAGCAAATCCAAATGCAAGATAGGAATAAAGACAAAAAAGGATTGTTTTAACTGATATTGTGCTGTGTTGCTTGGAATAAAAACGTTTTTTTAAATTAAATCGCTTTAAATACGAGCAAAAAACATTTTAATTTAATTTTTATTTTTCAAAGTCTCATTTTTTGCATGCATCGGTTTCAATTATATACAACAGGAAGCTGCGATGACGAATTTTGCCACATTTTTAACTCATACAAGCAGAAAAACCAAACCAACATGGCAGTCGTGTTTTCAGTCACGATTTATGACGATTTTCAATTAAATTATTATTTTAATTATTCATGTACAATATCAAACTTTTATTACATTTTTAGTTTCAGAAACATTTTTCTCATAAAATAATAAGTAATGGTGCTAAACATTCAAACAAAATACTGAAAACGTAGGCTTTCGAGCCAACTTAAAACACATTATTGATTCAAATGTGCCGTACCGGTCACGTAGTGCAGTCGTCTAGTCGTACGACCTAACGACATGCGCGTCTTGCGTTCAATTCTCATATGGATCGAGAGTTCCTTAACGTTGGATTAGTGATAGGTCTTATAGGGTTAATTAATAAGTCACAGATAGCACAGCCCGTTAGTGGCTTAGGCCGACCTTGATCCCAACTACGATTGTTGATCCGAGGTAGAAGAAAAAATCCGGTCGAATAAACACCAATTGACATGTCTCAAGTTGACTAACATGTTGTGTATAAAAACTTAGTATCAATCCCAAAACGCAAACTACTCTGAAGCTCCTGTCTCGCAACACTCTTCTTTAGCTCACTTAATGCTCTGTATTATTCACCACCCAATCAGACGGCACAGTCAAACATGAGCCGTTCATTATCAGCCTTCACCAGAACAGAAGCCGATCTCTCGGTTTCGCCGAACTGTTTGATTGACATTTACATGTTCGCTCGGCAGAATGGGCGAGCCTTAAGATATAATGAACCCAACGTATAACCATACGGTCGGTTACTTTCCAAGAAGCTTGTGAGTGAGATAAGGGGGGAAAATAATAGGCATTGCTCTTCAACTTCAAGCGCGCTTCGGTGAGTAGTTTGACTTGCAAACTAGCTACATTTAGCATGCAACAAGACGAATTGATGGATCGTTCCCGATGGTAATTACAATCAATCGCGTAGGTTGAACGATGACTTTGTTTCCAATGGCCCGTTTAGACATTTCCAGCACATCCATTCGGAAGGATTTCCTTTAGTCCTGGGTAGGCCGTTAATGTTTATGTTTCCTTTACACGCTCAACCTTTTTCAACCATACGAAGACAAGCTCAAATTAATATTTAAGTATCACTATTCTCTCGCATCGCAGAAGCTTTACGAGATACAGTACATTTTCAAAGGTAATTTCAATTACAATTTTAGTCAATTTCCAGCTTTACAGTATCAAATTGAACCTGTAACATATAACTTATTATGTGTTCAATCAAATTTAATCTTTTTTTCATGCTAGCTTTTTTACAGATAGTTTCAATTTGCCAATGCCAAATCTTCACCTCGTTTCTAAGTTCAATCAAATCGATTCTATATTACATTTTTCTCCACCCCATGTTGTAAAATTCCATTTTACTTGTAAAAATTCTTCCATTCCACTGCGTGATAAATCCAACCACCAAACGATGCTTGGAAAAGGACTTTGAATTTATCGTTTACATAATTTGTGTGCTTTTCCATTTATTGCTTCACATGGTCTGCTGCTTCTCTTTGCCTAGAGTTGCTTTAATCCGAACGAATCGAATGCATCCCAACGTACCTATGCAATCGATGAAAAATGAATTGCCTTTTTGTCTGACCCTGTTTTTTTTTTGTGCACCTCATCGATTGCACCTTGAAATTGGTGTCTTCGTAGGAATTTTATACTTGGTAGGAACCGGAAAATCGGTGTTTTTCTTTGAGCACTTTGTGTTGGCTTTCTTATTTGGACGGGATGGGGTGGTAACGTTTTAAAGCGTTCTTTTTCAGCAACCATAGCGTTGGCAACATGAATTCGTTTCGGCCATCGCCAAGCACACCATAACAAAAAAAGCAACTCGATTGTAAGAAATATGAATTTTAAATGTGGAAAAGGTAAAAATGGAATAAATTGGCCACATGTAAGTCACGTGCATGCTAGGACAAAATGGCAAACCAACGATGGCCATACTGTTTGATTTATTGTAATAGCAGCGCAACATTCCCGTGGTTATTAAAATCTTGAAAATAACATTTTTCATCAAAATAACATTAATATTGTAAAAAGAATGTAAATAGCTTACGTTATTGTTGATAATTTATCTGAATTTTTAAAGAGTTTAATATTGAGTGTCACGACATTGGCTCTTTCTGCTCTTTTCAACCTGCTAATAGTTACAGCGGATCTACCAACATCATTATAGGCATCTGTATATAATCAGAGGGTTTTATTATTCAGTTCCAAACCAACTAATTGCGACCCTGATCATCAAGCCAGTGGTCCTAATTGATCATAAATCACTTTCTGAAGGCGTTTATTTTTATTTGAATGCCCAATAGATTTCTGAAGATGGCTTACATCTAACATTTCCTTGAACCATGTTATTAATATTCAATGTTCACCCACCCCATGTTTAATGCAACACAATGATAATAAATTGCGAGCATCCAACGCCAAATGGTAAACCTAATTAAAACGACAATCCATCCAATTCAGTAACCTAATAAGTTCCCTGAAGCTTTTATAATTTCTGGTAAAAATAAATTAATTCATTTCTAGTTTTGTGTGCAATGTGGTAAAAGCTTTCAAAATGGAAAGCAAACAAGACGCCTTCAATCAACAAACAGAAACAATCTTGGTTGTAGTTTATATTGATGCATTTTTTTTTTTCCTATCCTATTTTCTACCCTCTGCCAAGATAGATGTCTCATCAATAAATCAAGCAAGCTTTTGCTTCGGTTTCTCACCGTTTATCGGAAATCAGAACCAAGCTATATCGATTTTCTATTCAAAGATTACCATACTTTACGCAACGCAAATTGATTTTATATGAACATTATTGGTTCCTTGTACTGATCTAGCTAATGGAAACTGTTCTACATATCTTTCATTTGAGTTTCATTCCATGTTCAGAAAAACATTAAATCACGTTGGGTATTGAAGAGTTAGTCTGCCGTGTATTTTGTGTGAAATTGAAAAAGGAATTTAATTTTTAGTAATGCATGAATGATAGTATGCACCTTTATTGCATCTTAAATTAAAAAGATCATTTTACATTCAAAGAACCCCTTAGTGTTATGCAAATTTACTTAAACTTCCCAAGAAATTGTTGATGAAAAAGTAAACAAAAATAAACAATCAACTTTTTTTTGCACTGACTTCCAACAAGCATTCAGAAGAAAACAGTTTAAATTGCTTCAAAAATGCGAAGCAGCATCTTTTTGTTGGCGGTACAACAGGAATAACAAACAGGCAAAACATGCATTTCAAACTTCTACTAGCTTTGTTAGTTGCTACTGAAGCTTGAACAAAGCTTGCACATAAAATCAAAGTTAAACAAAACATTTGAAACGTGTCACCCTGCCATGCTTAACACTCACTTTAGTAAAACGTGCGCAAAAAAACTACCGTTCCACTAAAACTCAAATAATAAATATTCTCTGCCTCATTTATCATACCCACGGGCGTACATGTTACATAAACCTTTCTAAGGTAGTGCTGCCAGGAAGGTAGGTAGTGAGTTGGTTATTGGTACGCAAACAAACCGCAAAAACATTGTCCATTTTGTTGGTGCCAGTTTTAGCACTACAATGAAAATAATTAATTTTCCCATGAAATATAGTTCAGTTGCAGTAGTTTTTTTTCCACGTCAAGAGATTGATAGGTATGGGTGGGTATTAATACAGCAATGTGATGTGAAATGAAATGAGCTTAGTTTTCTTGCAAAACTGACAGACATTAAAACAAAAGTAAATAATTTGCTTTTAAAGTGTAATACACTTTAAATTTATATAACTAGAATAATATTTCAATTATTCACTCCCTAACATAAAACAACCATAATCTCAATACAAAGTAGTGAGTGTAAACACATCAAACACAGCGGAATTGCTCTACAACAAACTAGTGCACCGGCTTATGAAACCACGTCAGACGTTAACATCACACTGACCACACCTGCAGCTGACAATCCTGCAGCCGGAAGGAAATATTTTTAAATTCAAGTGCCACTTTTTACGGGTTACACCTTTTTCCTCTTTCAACCGTTTCCTTGATTTTGCCTCCGTCTCTAAACCACTCAGGACTATTTCAATATTAAGCGCATACCCTTAGGCCGTCTGCCCGTGGCTGCACTGTAGAGAAAACAACAAATTCAACTGCAAACATTCGTCATCAGGGAAAGTCACCACGGTGGCCATTTGAATGTGAAATTTAAAACTTTACATGTACCGCCAAAAGCTAGTCACTTTCACAAAGCACAACCAAAAAAAAAATATGGCTATCACACATTCTCACACCAATACGCTAAAATAAACAACTCGCCGGCAGTGTGGCTAATTTTCA
>KB676480.1:7651-23191 GCA_000349165.1 Anopheles christyi | reverse complement strand
CTCTCTCTCTCTCTCTCTCTCTCTGGCTAGGTGTACAGGTTGTTTTGGCTCTGCCCTTCTCAGTCCTAGTTGTGTGTTACTTCATACAATTATCCTTTCTCTTGTGCTTATCAGTAATGTGTCTATTATGTTAGGGTGTTTGTTTTTTCTTTCATCTATCTCAACGAAAATCTCCTTCTTGAAGAATGTTTGAGTTGCTATATTTGCAGATCTAGAGCACGAGCACGTCATCTCTTTAACCTTGATATTATCTTATCTTGTGCAACAACCAAAAAGAAGCTATTATAATCCTCCCAATTTGCATTAAATAGCGGCCTTTATATCAAGGGTGACAGGTTGCGATTTAACCGTCGCAAGGAGATTACCAAACCCCTCACTGAGCGAGAAGATGAACAGCCTATTCAGCACGAATTATCAAGTAGCTTGTGGATGGATTGTAGGCGTTGGTTCATGTTGGATTAGTGCATAGAACCGTTGCGAGCGATATGGGCCGGTGATCCCCAGGCAAGGTTGAGCGCTTTCTGCATCTCGTTCGTCAGCGGTGGTATCGATTGGCGAGGTATCAGGAAGGTGGAAAGGTTGAACAGATCGAGAAACACCTTATAGCGATCACTGAATGGGCAAAGAAAGTATTCAATTAGTTGCAATAACACGGGAACAAACAAAAAAGGCTCAAACACACCTCAAAGTCGAACGTAAGTACTGATAGCCGGAGGAACCACCGGTACCGAGCTGCTGCGAACCAATCATACGCTGCACCATAATGACATGGTTATCTGCAATGGTAAAGCAAATAGAAATCCCATTTTATATCCATAGAATCATCCTTGCTTAGTATGTCACTCATACGCAACAACAACTAAAAACTCACATCGCCACTTGGTGATTAGCGAATCGATGTCCATCAGCAGCATGAGCAGCTGATGCGGTTGACTAAACCGTGGCTCATCACGGTAGAACGTAATCATAATTGCACCCTGCAGCGCTTTATGCGTAAAACGCCGTTCGCCACGTGCCACCAACGCATCGTGCACTTGCGCATCGAAGATGGACTTGTACACCTCGCGCCGCTTATCAATGTCCATCAGCCGGTACTCCCGCACGTGCTCATGCTCTTCCGACTGAGACGAGAAATGTATCCATTAAATCCCACGTCCTGCCACAACTAAGATCTGTTCTTTTCTGTCGTATTTTACCATTACCTTTGCACTCTCTTCCTGTTCGGCGAGCAGCTGTTCGACGCTCTCCTCAAACTTGCCCCAAAAGTTAAACCCATCCTGTTCCAGGCCGGGCGTACGCTCCAACCACTTCTGCACCAAATCGGCCAACGATGGGTCCGTCTCCGTAGTGGCAATGCGCTCAATCGCACCCGGATCGCTGGCAAACACCTCCGTGTACTTTTGGTTGTACTTGACGCGATGTTCCGACTTGACGCCCAGCTTGTTCTCGAGCAGCCGGAACTGGAGGCTCTGGAAGCCGGACGCCGGCGAGAGGTAGTCGCGAAAGTCCATAAAGTCTAGCGGTGTCATTGTTTCGAGGATCGGAACTTGATCCACCAGAAGCTTGATCGTGGAGAGACAGAGAGAGAGGAGAGAGAAAATGGAGATAGAAAGAGAGAAGTACGTTAATTTAGTGTATTTTGTTTTTCCTTTTTTCCCCCCAACATTTCTAGTCTAGCCCAACAGCCCAAAATTGATAAGTCGTAATATTCCTCCATTTTTTTTAATGGTTTTCCATTTTTTGTTACCACTTTGCTAAGAAACTAACCGCTTTGAGCTTGTGGTCCCACAATCCTGCGTACAGTTAAATCTGGTTTTAATCACTGTCGGCAAATTATTCCGAACAGACATTCCAAACGGCAACAACAAAAAACAACAGATTCCTAACCTCGCATCTACGCGGCATCTCATTATCATCTCCCGGTACAACCACCGAGCATCCGGCGACCGCGAAGCGAAAATTACGCATTATTCCAGGAACCACAAAAAAACTCGCTCTCCCGCTAGGCAAGCGTGCGCCAAACGTTTGCATGGCTTCCGTGGTGATCGCGACACCAACATACAAGCACAAGTTTACCAATTTCCTTTCCCTTGCTTGCCTGAGACATCCATCGAAACGAGTGTATGATAGCAGCAACATAAGCAATATCGCAGCGTTAAAACATACCCCCTAAACCAGCGAGGACATGATTTCATTCTACGGACCGTTTCGATGTCCCTTCTACACTTCGGGGTAATGTTTCGCTTGCACCATCGGTAGCATAATGTTACCCAGCTAACGAGAGCCAAAACAAACGAGAGGAAATCGCACAAGTGCTAGCTACGTTGTCCACCGTGGTCCTCCTCTTGTACTTGTATTTGCCAACCCCTAACATAAACATCTAATGGTTGCGTGTGTTGGTCGGTGGTGGTCACCGGTTGCCTAGTGTGGATTGTGTTTCCTTTCTAGCGCTGTGTGGCTGGTCTTTTGATGGTCATGGTCGTGCGGAAATACGTCTGACCATCCTGTCTGCACAGTCGTCCTGTAATGGGCTCGTATTTCAAGTTCCAACTCTGTCCACTGATATCTATTTCATGTAGCAAGCGTGTTGGCCACTTTATATTGGGGCTTCATCTAACTTTTTTTTTTAATATTTTGATGTTGGGAAATGTGTCATTGAATTTCATCATTAGTGCATCATTTAGGAGTTAAAAGGACTCCCTCCCCCACTTACCTTCAAGATCATTACAATCCGATTAAGACGCTTCAGGATTTCGAGCGTGCGCGATTCCTCGATGTGCTCGGTGCTAAAGAGATCCCGGATCGAATCCAGCTCGAAGATGATCTGCTTAAACCACAGCTCGTACGCTTTCAGAAGAGGCAAAACCGCAGTTATGGGTACGATCACTATATCGTCGCTGGTTTCCCCCGCCCTTCCTACTTACCCTGATGCGTCACAATAAACAGATGCTCATCGTGCACCGGTTTCTTGCCCTCGACGGACAGCATGCGCTGGGCACTAAGCACCTTGTCCAGCATCAGGTACTCCCCGTAGAGCATACCGGCCTCGGACCCTAGATGGTGTCCACCTTGCACCGAATCTCTGCATAGTTGAAACAACAACAAAAAAAAAACGATCAAAACAAACCGATTAACTTCTCAATCACTTTGATCTTAATGAGCGTTGTGACTTCTGCCAGGGGTCGCAAAAAGGGGTTCACCATTGGAACGATGCGCAAAACACACTAGCTCTAATCATACTGCCACATCTTCAAATTAATGACCCGTTCGCCTGGAGACGAAAGGGCTCACGACTTATCACAAACCAAAAACAGTGTCGACTTACACAAAACCACTTCTCATTGGACAGCTCATTGTGAAAGTTACTATACTCTACAAACACTTTGCACTACTTCCTAAAAACTGTCGAAAACACGGCTGCGTTTGCTTCGCAAAATAGAGGGGAACGATCCGCACCGGTCGGTAGCCCGAAGTCAACTGAAACCCTAACGAGAACTGACGACGCTGGTTGCTCACTAGCGAAACGGTAACCACATGGCAGCCAGTGAAAGCCAGCACACGGCGATAAGGATTCGCGGAGGATTCTCGTGCATGATGACGTCACCGTAGTAGCCACCACGGGTAGAACTCAGCAGGTCGGAATTTCGTTATCAGTAACGTGACTGATCGTACGCTCACCATGATACGCATCGTGATCGTAGAGGCAGTAGTGTAGAAAGAGGTGTAATAGCAAAATCTATACCACCTTCGTACGCTAGATGAAATCACGTGCAGACATGAATTTTGGGGTGAGATGCTGATTCGATAAGAACACCCCAAGCGGGGCAGTGTTTTGTTCGGGCTCACACGCTCCTTCAGTTTCAGCTCAGAATTCTGACTGATAACGGCAATAACGCTCAATTACAAAACGTGTCGAAATTATCATGCGTACATTTTTACGGCACGTAAAGAAAGGCTATTAATAGCGAGGGAAAGCGATTGCGACTGTACCACAATTAACTTGTACACCGCTCAGAAGCACACCATCGAAGCCATGCTCGATAAGGATTATCGGAAAGGGGGGGGGGGGGGGCAATTAATGCAAGGCAAAGATGCCGACATACCGGAAGAAGCCAATGAAACGCATGCCGTTTTACGATGTTCAACATATGCTTCGTTTTTTGGGGTCCAAAGGAGTCTGAAGTTAGCTATAGAGTGGGAACATATAGAGGATTTCAAGCCGGGTCATCGAATTATTTATACAATGAGCTAAAATCACTCATAAAAGTGTACTTAGTATTATTCATTTTAGTCAACAAAAATCTACCGGTGCCGTAGTACAGTCGTCAAGTCGTACGACCTAACAACATGCCCGTCATGGGTTCAATTCTCTTATGAACCGCGCCTCCCAAATATACGATTTATTATCCTGCTATTATTGGGTTTCATTAATAAGTTACAGATAGCCAAGCCCATTAGTGGCCCATTAAGTAGGCCTTGACCGATTACGATTTTTGAGCCAAAGAAGAACAAACAAAAATCTAAAAATAAAACCAATAAAAAATAATACAGCACATTTTTAATCAAACTTTTCATCAGTTCATCTCGCAGCCAAACTTCCGGAACAAGCGCTACATGTTTTGGTTTATGGTTCGCTCACACGCTAAAACCTAACCAGATTTGATGTATTGAAATTTCCTTCACCCTCGCCCTCCCTCCCCTAGTCGCACGGTGTCACACACACACACACACAACGTACCGCATGGGAGATGGAACACTCCTCAGTAAACGATTAGGACAGGTGTTTTCGCTTCCGACGGTGATTAGATTTCAATTTAAAACAAACCTTATGAAATATTAAACACTTTTTATAAGACAAAACGAGCGCACGAATGCGCTCGCTACAATGCAACAGGATGGTTCTTATAAAACCAAGCTAAGATGCCGGTTCGAAAATCATTCCGTGTTCGTGTTGTCCAAGAAACGCATTGAAATGGCTCGTTTGGTACTGCACGAAGTACGTTACGTGTTGATGGCGATGCTTTACATCTCTCGTTGCATAGTGGTACAGGTTCAAAATACTGTAACAGATCAATACATCTACTGGTTTTTTACGCTTGTCCCAATCTTTGGGATGTGCATACCGCAGGTAAGCTTGTTGTGCCGCGTTTATCCGTGCTACTGTTTTGCGCCGTAGGGTAGGCAATTTGCATTGCATAGTGCGAATGAACCAGCCATCAGAGTTCAGGAGTGAACAACTGTGTCTTGTTCCCTAAAAAGTTATGATTATGTGTTCATTTTGCGTTTCATTCATTTATCGGTAACGCCTCTTCGTTAAATTATAATAATAGGGAATGGAAAGAAGTTTCATTTATTTTTTTTATTTAATTTAACTTTACAGTTCACATACTTGATTCTAGATACGAGCAGCTTTCTCGAATTCATCACGGTCCTAGTGGCTTTTACCGAGATACTGTTGACCAATCTGAAAATGATTATATGCAACGTTAAGAGGGTGAAAATAATAAACCTCATCAATCATATACAGCTAGAATGGGACGAGTGTAGGTAAAGAATGGGTCAGTTTGCTATATCATTCTTACACAAGTTTACTTTAACTGTAGTCGGAAAATCGGAACACCTTGAAATTCAAAGGCTAATTACTGCCACAGCCAAAAAGACAAAACTCTTCGTCATCATCTACACCACACTGTTCCTGATTATCTGCATCGAGTACTCTTTGCTACCGTTTTTCAAGTACATTTATCATAATGCTTTTTCGAACAATCATTCCAATTACACCATCACACTTCCGTACCTAGCCAGGTGAGGGTTGAATAAAATCGCAGAAATAGAAATGTATAAGTATAGAAATCACCTTTTATATTGTGTCAAGCTTTTTTATAGGTTCCCTTACAGTACAGACAACACTACCAGCTTTGCGGTGACGTATATCCTCATACTGGTCGGTGTCTACGTTCTGGCACTAACGCTCAGCGGCTTCGATAGCTTATTCTTTACAATTGCCATGCATATTACGACAATGTTTAAGATTTTGAAAATAGAAATCGATCAACTGGGACTGGATCTGAGCGCTGGAACGGGCCGCGTCGAACTGCAGGCCAAGCTGAAGCGAATCATTTTGAAACACAAAACCAATTTATCGTAAGCTTTTAGTAGTTTGGAAGGGAAAAGAAACATATTATGCATCACTTATTTTACCTCTCCCGCATACAGATTGATCGAACAGCTGGAGGATGGATTCAGTTTCTATTTGATGGTACAGTTTCTTACCAGCTCGATTGTCGTCTGTGTAGTGCTGTACGAGTTGACGACTGTAAGTGCCTCGCTTTAGGTTGTCAGCCATATGCAAAAATATTGACTTGATGTATCTGCTCCTCGTACAGGTGTTCGGATGGAATGAAGATACATTCAAAACGCTTACCTATCTGCCCGGCGCCATACTGCAGCTGTTCCTCTTTTGCTGGTACGCTCAAAACATAACGGAAGAAGCGCGCATGGTATCGGACCATATATACAACATTCCCTGGTATTTGGCCGACCCTACGGTGCAGAAAACCATGCTCACCTTCATGGTTAAAGCACAGAAGCCTACCGGATTGACGGCGTCCAAATTTTACATGGTTACGCTTCAAACCTTTCAGCGAGTAAGACACAAAGCAGAGACATTTATTTTGGATATTTTTGTATTCAATTAATATTTCTACATACCATTTAACATACTTTTAGATATCCAGCACATCATACTCTTACTTTACCTTGCTGCAAACCATAAATCAGCAGTAATTTGTGATTACGTTTTGTACAACAAAGTGCAAATTGTATTCAACTACGGTGAATAGCGCACATATTGCATACTCTGTAGGCGTCGTTTATAAAAAATTGCCTTAAAGTATGCAACACACATTATTAGTAACGTATCTAATGCATCAGTACTTATAACCACAATAAAACATGAATTTTTACTACTGTTTGCATCCTCTACGCCTTTTTTCGATACGGAATATGTTGTACTGGCCATTTTGAAACCGCTTGCAGTGCAATAAAAGCACGACCATGCGCAGTGCGTACATTGCAGAGGAATAACATACGCCAATGACATACGCCGTACACCAATCAATAAGACATTGACATACTGGTGGAATAAAAAAGTCCCGAGACGAACTATAGCCGACCCTAGCTAGTAGCTTTCACCTGTGTAGCAGTAGCATACCGTCGCATCCCGAAAACAAAACATCCTCACTAGTGTGGTAGGAGGCAAGCACCGTTTTTTCTAGGAATAGAGCAGCACCGCAAATAGTACAAGCGAAAAAAACGAACGAAAACTGAAAACACAAAAAATGGCAGAAGGAACGTACGAGTATGAGTGTATGCGGGCGGAACTACTCGGGCTGGCCCATCCCAGTCGGGAGGAGTTTGAGGAGAAACAAAAACTGCGCCAGGAGACGGAAGTGGAGGAGCAACTTACCGAGCAACTGAAGGTATGGTGAAGATAAGGTTCTTCACACAGTAATGATTCTTTCCAACACATTTGTTTTCCACTTTTTGGACTCTCTGCAGGAAGTGGATTTGCAAGAAGAGTCCATGCAGGGAACATCCGGTAAGATGGACGAGCTGAATAGCATCCTGACGGCGACGCAGCAAAAAATCAACAAGTTCAAGGTGGCGTGCGGAAGTTTGACCAGCTTGCTGAAGCTTCGCCCCTCAACGCCCAGCCAAGAACCGGCCAGTGGATCCGAAGGGAAATCCATCAACGATCCACTGGATACACTGGATACGATGAAGGACCTGAATGCATCATCGGACGCCACGGTAGCTAAGGCGGCAGCACAAGACATCGGCACCAAGGTAACGTCCCAGCTGGACAAGCTTGATTCACTGCTGAACAAAGCCGACAACGCTACCTACTCCATGAAGCATCAGACGGATCAGATGAAGAAGATTGCCAAGTAAGGCGTCCCTTTTCTTTTTCTTCCTTGCTGTGTACAGTGATGGAACTAGACAAACACCAACTGCTCGAACTGCCTGTTCGACCGGCAACGAATTGCAACGAAACATGGAGAAGGGTGCCCTCCCTGGCACCCCTCGATGCAACCAGTACGCTTACGATACCGAACGGAATATGTGCAAGCATTATCAAAGCAACATCCGCTGCAACACTTACTCTACTGAGCCATTGGGCAATCATCGTAGCTTAGGACAAACCCTTTTGCCAACGCTGCCGAGGGACGAATCTTGATTATACAATCGTTAACTGCTTTCGAATACTTTCGACCGTTTGTTACTAAAGTAGTGTGTCCTTTCCGCCCACCTCCTACCCAAATTGCTTCCATGCTTCCATAACTGTTCGATGTTAGTTGTGGTGCGGTGGTGGTAACACGTTTAATGTTTTTTATGCACTTGCTTCTGCTTTCTTTCTGCGCTTGCTGTTAAAGCGATCGGTCTTCCAACATTGATCCAAAATTGTTAGCAAACCTTTTCACTTCTCGAGACAAACGTTTTTAGGCGGCGATTAGCACCCGCTGGATTGGCCATTTTGCCGTGTGCGTCTTTGCGAAACCGATTGTGATATCTATAGTTTGTATAGTTTTGTGTGTATGTGTATGCGTGTGTACAGTTCGATGTCCGTTTAGTTTTTCGTACGCCTCTAAGGACGTGTCACGCTGGCCAAGTCGTGGCCGAGGATGGAGGCAGCCCCTGTTTTCGATCGGCCAAAGAAGGCGATCATAAAGTTTACGGTGATGCTGTGGCAGGGCACTTCAAAAAGTATAAGAAAACGTTAACCACCAGCAATAACAATGTATTGAAGCTAAAACAATAATTTAAATGTGTATTACAAACGATAAATAAAGGAAAGTACAATTATTCAACTTATTCAACATACATAATTATATCAAAGAGCGTCAGCAAGCTTTTACTTTGAACTGGGGAAGATATTTGGGTGAGAATATTAGAATAATTCGTTCAAGAACATGACCAAGTTTACTTCAAATAACACGAGGAAATCGAACATCAATGGTTCATTTCTCACATACATTGGCTTCAGCAGTGAAAGGCTCTCCCGACGATAAGCTTTCGGTGGCCATAATGAACCGTGCAAGAAACATGTTGTGTACTGACAATCCTGCTTTATTCGTCACTCGAATTGAGTCACTTAACCTTTGTCAAACGTTTCGACGCACTTAACATTGAAAAAAAAAACAAGTTCTACCTTATTTCATAAGCTTAACACAAACAAAAGCACCGAAATCCGCACACATCCATCATCACCACAGTCAGTCCGTTGTGCAACTCCGCTGTTCGTGAGTCTTTTTTTTTTTTTGTTGGTTCCGAAGAATTCGTCCACGCACGATAAGATAGTGAGGGTATACCTGAAGGTGTCAGGCGTTTCTGCTGCAATAACACAACACTGGCCAAAAAGCTGGCCATGATTCACGCCCTTCCCCTGTCCCGTACGATTCCGCTCACATATGTGCACCACGACTTCCTCCATTGCCACCGTACCACACATTCTGATGATCCTTGCCAGCTCGGATGTTCTGAAGATGGCGCAGTTCCTTCACTTTCGCATTTCGTAAATACCACAGATAGATGCACACGATGACCGCTAGCGCAAACAGGACGATAAATATGATGCCCGTCACCATCCAGGCCGTTTCTGCATCGGTTCCAGCTAGTGGGACAGCCTCACCACTTCGTTCCTGTGTCTGTCCCGATTCTACGGCACGGATGACGTGTCCACTAGTAAATGCCGGAAGTAACAGTGTTACGATTGCATAGAAGCGCACCAACGCAGGCAGTTCGATTGGGATATTCGCCATGTTTGATAACTTCACTTCACTGCAAACTTCACAACGGACGTACGCGATGACTCGCCGTGTTTTGCGGACTGCTGGGGTACGGGCCCAAGCAGAAGCCGGAATGCCACAATCAGTGATGTGTGCTGTGTGTGGAGTAAGTAAGGATCATCGAGCTAATCCTGGCCTGCTACATAGATGAAGCTGATAATAGCGATAAAGCGACGCGAATTTTCGATAGAGAGCAAGGGAACGGTTCCGGCTATGGTGGCCTCGTTATCGACACCACCTCACCAGCACACTATCGCAGGCAACACTGAGCAGAGCGTCTGATACTGGCGATGCCGTCGGTACCGATTGTGATAGTAGGTGCGAATGTCTTATCAGCCAAGACGAAGACGAACGCATCATATCGCATGGCTGAGATTTCATTTCCACCAATCACTGATAAAATCGCTGCAGGCGGCGGGTGATTGAAAGGTGAAACCAATGCCATGAGAGGTGATTAATTTAATGAACGAATGATTGATCGAATATTGAGTAGGAAGCATAAGAAGAGGTAACATATCAGACGAAGACAAATTAAGAGGTGTCTCAGTTCTGATCGAGTGGTTGTGCTAGGGGTAATTAACAAGTATTGTCATGTCCCAGCAAGTATAGAACAACACACAAGAAGGTTCTATGTATGTATCTAACCGTACTACAACATGCTTCTACTAACTATTTGAGCAGATAAGATTACCTCGAGCTGGTCTGTCTTTACAACCGATCAATACACTGTCATAACAAAAACTAATCTAAAGAGATTCTCAACCAAAACCATGGTCGTAGAATGATATCGATGTTCTTCAGCTGCTTTCCAGCTTAAACAAAGGGTGAAGTGCATTCGTTATCGTCTGCTGCCATTGAATGCACCGCATTCCAAGATTGCATCAAAATACTGGATTAAACATCATAACCACAGCACAATAGAGCTGAGTCCCTTTAATGGTAGGTGATTCAGTACTCGAGTGAATTGCATCCCTTCACAGCCATCGCTGCTCAGTCGGCAAAAGGCAGGAGACAACTGCAATGTGTCGCTTCTTCGGCTGAAAAACGAAGGCAATAAAACGGGTTAAAACTATCAATCAAACCACTAAACATCGAGTGGTGACAGTGAGCCGTACGTCCTATGATAAACAACTTATAAAGACGTCACACTTGTTAGAGGCATCGAACACCTATGTAACGTTTTGATTGACACGCTGTTAAGACACCACACAGAGAGTGGCAAGCTCTAACGGCGAAGACCAACGACGGCGCCAACAAGTACTTTCAGCCCAAGCTTGCGACACCATACCATAGTGCTGTGTGCTGAGTGCTGAAGAAATGCAGATCAAAGTAAGCGTGCCCATGTGTGTGTGGTGTTTGGTTGGGATGGCGATCGTTACGATCGGTGCACTGGATATGGACCAGGATTCCTCCTGCACACAGATTGACTTTGATGAGGCAACCGTATCGTCGCTCCGCCAGTGTGGATACATGCAGGAGTTTATCGCGAAGCGATACGATGACTCTAGCCACTTCGATCCGTACCGGGAGGATGCGGTGTACTATCTGTCTCATCGCTGGCAAGGACTAACGTGCGGCGAAACTGTAAATACGTATGCGTTCAATGCCGAAACGGAGCTGCGTATGGCTTACAATCTTGTGTTTGACAGTGGTGCTACACTGGAGGTGCGTGTGTTTGACGAGGAGCGTACCGATCCGGACAATAAGCCGACGCTAGTGGAGTACTGGAGCACTACGGTTTCTACCGATGGATGGGGATATTTTCGCGAGAAGCTTAACAAAACTGTTAAACAAGCTAGGGTAAGATGAAAATGCAAAACATCACTTTAGATCTGATCATTTATGCTCCATTTTATCACACATTTAGATACAAATTGAAGCCAACATCAATGCAGGAAGCGACTTGGCAATAGAGTACTTGACCATCTTCAACTACGAGGTTGAAACGGAAGAGTGTAGCATTATTGATGAGTTTTCAACGACAACTGCCGCACCGTCAACTACAAGCACGGTGACAACACCGATCACAACAACGATTGCTGCGGATACGACCACTCAACAACCTGACACAACGTCTACGGTCGAGACGACGACGACGACATCCACTTCGTTATCAACTGATGACGTCGAAGCAACGTCCACGACTGAAGTCACGCAGGAGCTTTCGACAATCTCATTAGAACAAACGACTACCACGATAGCCGCTACAACTGAGGCAATAACGACCACTACTAATGGTCCGCGCGATGACACCTCCATGCAACCGAGCTCCAGCACCACTGAACAACCGAGCAGCTCACCGCTGACCTCAACCGCACAAACAATGGACAGCTCGGAGAAGTCGACCACGGAACTCACCACTACACAAGGTACTCCCGCAAGCTATGAAACGATAAGCCCAAAACAGTGGCTATGGATGACGCTGACCGCACTGTTTGCGATACTGTTCGTGCTTGCCGCCAGTGCTGCCATCTATCTGTGCTTTTTGAACCAACACTTGGAGCGACTAAGCAAGCGCCTGCTAGATGAAAACAGTCGCTATCCTTGTAAGAGATGACAAGCACAGCATGACGCCGTAACCTGCTGTCAGATCTGATCCGGTTCTTTGGCGTTTAATTTTAAGACTGGTTTAAGGAAGAGGAGCATCGCTAGGTGTAATATAAAACGTTCGCAGCTTCTCGGCTATAATGTGGTTTTTATTTCTAAAGAATCGTACATATTGTAATAGAACCTCAGCAATGTACACATGTCCACCGCCCTTTCTCCGTTGGTGGTTAAAGATATTTGCTTCGAAACCGTAAACACTATAAGGCACATTGAAAACCAAAAAGAAAAAAAAATAAACATATATAATCGTCTGCGCTACGTCTACATAATGTTTACATAACGCGATCGAGAGTATTTGCTCTGTGCGGATATTGCTGTCCGCACGACCTACTACTGCCTACTGTGATTCTACATCTCTATCTACTGACTCAAGGCTTGAGCTTCAACGCTAGTACGGATTAACTGCTGCCAATCCGACACGGCCACTGCTGCGCGAAACTGGCGGCGGTCGTGGCTCTGCATAACTATGCCGATATCCCTTCACAAGGCTGGTCAAACTCTTGGCCGGCATCATACGTCGGCCAGCTTCGCGATCTAATCCCGGGTAACGTTCCTCGGGCGACAGCTCCCGATAACCACCCGGGCCACCCATCATACCCGACCCATTCGGCACACCCGCTCCGGTACCGCTGCCATTCGAACGGGGATGCCCACGCGGTGGCAACTCCTCATCCGAGCTCCAGCCATTGCTTTCGTGCGAGCTGACGGCCGCTGGTTCCAGGGAGCCACGGCGTGGCGGTGCGACCACATGCTCGACCGCACGCTTGCTGTGCAACAATCGCTCCCGCTCCACCCGTTCCTGCTCGAGCCGTTCCTGCTCGTGACGCTCCCGTTCCATCTGCTGGAACTTTTCCTTCGCCGTCTGGAACCGATCCTTCGGCGAAATCCGGTGCATGGTGGACTCCGGTGAGCTGGTCCGTATCTCGACCGACTTTTTGCGCGGTTCCTGCTTCCACGTGTCCGCCGCTGGTAGTGCCGGTGCTGGTTGTGCGTGCTTCGGCTCCTCCCGATGATAACGGCCAGCCGGCCGACCAGACGGTGGCTCTGGGCCATCCCCATACCCAGTCGACATTTCCTGCCGCCAGTGTTCTGCGTACTTGTCGGGCAGCTTGTAACTACCCCGTTTCGGCTGCTCAATCTCATGTCCACTCGCGAAGCGACGTACGTCCTCGCGATACGCTTCCTCATCCGGTCCATTGGCCGATCGGTACATTGGCCGCCGTTCCACGCTCTCGTGTGTTTCGTCGTGCCCGTACCGCATCCGGTCGGTTTTGTGTGCCGGCGGTGAACGGCGGTACGCCTCCCGCTCGACCTTGAAATCCTGACGCTCGGCAAAATGATCCGGCGCTACGTATTTGCCACTCCGCCCGGACACCATTACCGGTGGAAGGCGCTCCGGAGAGTACTCGCGATAATCGTCCCGCTCAGCGTACCGTTCCGGCGCTCGACGTTCGGCATACTCCTTGGCCCGATATTTGCCTCCATCAGCCGGCACATCGCGGTACTTCTGTCGATCGGTCAAGCTGTCACGGTAGCGTTCCCGATCGTACTCCTCCTCGAAGTAGCGTCGCGTCGGTTCCGGTTGCGTTTGTGGTTTGCCGTACTCAAAATCATCCTCTCCACGATCCCGATCCTCGACCGAAGGATATCGGCCACCTCTTCGAGCACCCTCGTTCACGTACTTCTCCTCGATGGTGATCTTCTTTTTGCGCTCCTCCAACCCGTATCCACCTGCGTCCGGTTTGTATGCGTTCCGGTAGCGTGGTGTGTGATTGGTGATAATCGGTTTCACTTCCTCCTCGCGCGAATTAACCGATCCTTGCAGGCTGCGATCCTCCTCGCGGCTCGACGAACGCTGCTGCCGTACACGGCTCGGTTCGTCACGCACGTTCGGGTACAGGTACGTGGTCGGTGGTGGTGCATCACGATACTTGCTCATGCGTGTTACCGGTTGGTCGTCCAGATAGCGCTCCACTGGCCGACCGCCGGAAAGATGATGATGATGATGCGAGCTACCGTTCAGCGTCGGCTCTTGATCGTTCACCCATTCGTCCTCTGTAGGGGAGGGAAACAACACAAGATATTAGTATTAGACAACAGCCCAAAAGAACGTGTTGTTTCACTTGGAAAGGTCACTGCTCTCTCTCTCTTTCTCTCCTTAATGCTGCATGCTTCCCGGATTTAGCTCGTTTTGATTGTTTTCCCTCTAATTTCCTTTTTTTTATTGTACCCTTCAAAAACCCACATCGCTTGTTTTATGCCGGAAAATTGCATCATTAGAAAGTGTTGCAAGCGGTGCATCCCGCCCCGGAATCGACTAAACGATTTGACACAAATGGCCTAGCGTGGCTTGGTAGCCTTACTAAACCGGTAGTGATAGTTTATGCGCATTCGCCCTTCGCCCTGCTAATGGAAAGTAAACAAATTGATCTTGCACAGTGGCATCTCATCCCCCCCCCCCCCCTTCCCTCCCCATCCCCATTCCCTCCCAAAAAAACGTACCGGAGTGAAAGTTCAAGCGACGGTAATCGCATGCGCACCTCACCCGAGCGCCCGGTTTGACTTGTTTTGTCTTTCTGCATATGTTTTTGCGCATATCGGAAGATGCTGCAAGCCCCGAGGGTTCAGCACGAAGAAAAGGTACTACGGGCAGGCTAATGCTAAAACACAGGAGGCGCAATAACAGTAAAAAAAAACAACAACAACAACGCATCGCTTTTCCATCTCTAATTAATTAACCTCGTGAGAAAGTGGCTTGCTAACACGTTTCTTGCCAAGGCTTGCCATGGTGCGCATGGTGCGCGTATAATTCGCGCAATTACTCTCGGCGCCGCTGCTTGCCGCACCATCCGGAATCGGCGCATAAATCAACCGCGCAGACATGATGCGCGAGCACAGGTACGAATGAACCCATCAGAGATGGCCAAGATTGATGTTACAAAAAAAAAAAAAACAAAAATGCGAGAAGTTTCTTACCACTGGAACTCTGGGGCTCGTGCCGTTCCGGGCTGGGTGCTAGATCGGATCCGATCCCGGAAGAACCGCGGGATGATACGCCATGCTTCTGAATGCCGCCAGCCGACGG
>KB676469.1:0-19223 GCA_000349165.1 Anopheles christyi | reverse complement strand
TGGATAGTCAGCCTTTGCAGCGGGGGAGACGGGCCGAATGAGATTCGAACAACATCGGGCCTCGTAAGAAGCCTATATCGTCACCACTTGACCACCGGGCGCCCATTAAATTAGCAACACGAATTATTTAATCAACTACGTTTGAATGCATTTAATTGCAATACATTTTATGAAAAGAAGAATCAATAAAGTACCAAAACAAATCCACGCATCCTGTTTCAACAAGCTTTGGAGTTTTGTAACGAACTAACCTTCCTTAGCTGTAGATTCATTGCATGTCGAACAACTTTACTCAAATTTGAGGCCTGTACCTCAAACAACAGACAAATTGAAGCCATTAACGAATCAGGCAAATCAATCATCATGGACATTGCGTGAAGGGAGTGAAAGCAGTACGGCAGCCCTTCTGTCGTATCGAAATGCTCATCGTAACACAGATTGTTGTCTATCGATATACTTGACCCACTTTATCGTTAGTACATTAACCTCTTTCAATTCTGGATTGACATTGAAACCGAGCAACTGAGGTAGGTTAGTTAATAAGGTTTGGACATGTATAGCTTTTTCACATCCTGCACCGATTGACTGCCCTTATACCACTTTGTGATTTCTACAGGATTTTAAATGTTCTACTTACATTCTCGTTCTCCGGAAGAGCACCCGGTCGGAGGCAACATTATCGAACAGTGCCGGCAGTGAAGGTATCGATGAGAACAACATTTCTTCTCGTTTAAACAGTGTATCTAAACTATGCGATCGTTCGATCAGTTTTGTTAACACTTTACATCCTAATGAAACACAAAATCTACACAAAAGTTCATTTTCTCGATTAGTCCTTCCCGAACTTACGACACGGTTGTGTCACAGAGTGTCTTCCAACTCCATGTGATGGCAAGTAAAGACTGTCGCACAGTTTCGTTATTCCTTTCCGTTTGTGCCATGGCTTGTTGTGTGCTCAAGAGTGTTTATCGTGCATCAACAGATTGCTATGGCGATAAAGCATCATTAGTACAATATCTGGACGCTAACGGCAACGGCGCGCGTTGAATGCACGCTGCCTATTGCGAGATGGTGAATATATTTGGAGGATTATCTAAAATAATAAAGATAAATAATCCTCTTTTTTTAAAGTAGTGTTAATTTTTATTATCTTGTTTTGTATTCATTATGGTTTCTATTGTTTCGATTAGAATGTACAGCAAGCGTATGTCCTATCATACCTACTCGTCACTGTCTCCTTCAGAACGATTTCCGCCCGCACCGCTCTTCTCACTGCCCGATCCTTCATCACCCGACCCCGATCCAGACCCGGAATTAGATCGTGACCGCGTTCCGCCCGAGCCCTCCGAACCTGACCCGGCCTCACTGTCATCCGAGTCAGCCAACGATTTGAGCGCCTTCTTCTTGTCAATATTTTTCTTGCGCCTTCCCGTTTCCACATCCGAGCCCTCCTCATCCGACGAGTAGATACCCGCGTTTCCTTTCGCACTGGCTCCTTTTCCCTTGTCACCCTTGAATTTGTTTTTAATGGCCGCAATAGATATGCCACCCTCGTCATCCGAGCCTTCGTCGTGGTGGTACGCGTTTCCAGCAATTCCAGCACCTGAATCTCGCCCTCGCTTCGGCTTCGAAGACGTCTGCTTCGCACGCATCGCCATGCGCAACTTTTCCTCCTCCTTTTTGAGGTTCTGTTTGCGATCCGCATCTGGATCGAATCCGACCTGCGTGAGGATCTTGATTCCAGACGTTTTCTGCGACCGATCGGCCAACGAGATGAGCATCTTCTGATGGGTGAACGATTCGGTCGAGTGAGGCCGGAAGGTAAGCTTGGTACGGAACACGGACTGACCCTGCAAACCCGTACCCTGCCGGATAAACAGATGGTTATGGTCACCCTGCAGCGGCTGTTTGTACACGTCGAAAATTTCCGACCCAAGGTGCAAACTCATGCTTCCATCAGACCACTTCACAAATCGAGCGTTCGTTTCGCGCAGCGCGTTACCCTGCCGGTCGATATTGTTTCTCCAGCGAATTGTGTTTTCCACCTTCAGCTTCAACCGCTGACGACCTTCTTCATCGAGTGTTTCCTCTTCGTCGATTTCATCCTCGTACGTGTCCACATCGAACGGGCGCGTCTCGACGGACAAGAAATTGGGCAGCTTTACAAAATGAATATCTCGCCCCAGATCCGTCACGATACGAGGAATCTCCACATCGATACGGGTCTCCGGTATTGGTTCCGGTTCCGGCTCCGGCTCTTTCGGTTCCTCCCAACGGGCTAATCGGTCCCGATTGCCTTCGTCATCGGACGAGCGACGATCACTGTCCCGGCCTCTACTGCGGCTACGGCTCCGTGATCTTGATCTATTCCTATCCTGTGCCTGTTTTCGCTGTTCGTCCTCCAGATCATCCAATTCATCCCGCTCTCGTCCTGACTCTTCTCCGGCGCCTTCGTCCGAACTAATGTCATCGGCATCGCCAAACAGTGCATCGGCTGTCACATCTTTTCCCTTCGCACCATTATCCTTCGCCGAGCCTGCTTCTTCCTCGGAATCTGTGTCAATGAGTTTGTTTTTCTTTTTCGCTTCCGTTTTCGCACCTTCATCCGAATCGGAGTCGCTCAGAACTCCACGCTTCCGCTTTTCATTCACTGGTGACTGGACTGACCCGGAACGACTGCGTGCCGAACCGGAACGAGCCGACCGGGAACGGGAGCGGGATTTACGCTGAGATCCTGGCGATGCACGCGAGCCGCTCCGAGATCTATTAACCGGTGTACCGCTTCCGGAACGATTTTGTGGCGTTCCGCTGCGAGACCTTGCACTGCCAGAGCGGGAGCGTGAACGAGAGCGCGACTGTCTCGAGCCAAAACCAGACCGATGGGAACCGGCTGGTGATCTCGAGCCGCTACGCGATCTACTACTCCGTTTCTGTGCACTGCCTGGAGTGACGGATCTGCTCCCGGAACGAGACCGTGCACCAGAACCGGATCGTGAACGCTGTGAACCGGCCGAATTGGAACGGCTTCTATTCTGCGTCGGTGTACCGGAGCGTGAAAGCTGATGGGGTGAGTTGGATCTACAACCAAAACACAATTGTTAGTTATTGTATCTATAAGATGGCCAGCGAAAGGACATACGGGGAATCGTGATGCTCCAAGGAAAACCCCGGTGTAGGCGCTACTTGGGGTGTTCCGCTTCGGCTTCGACTTCTGCTGTTACTGCGACTTCGGCTTGGGCTGCCCCGACTTGAACCTGATTCCGAGCCTAGCATACGGATAATCAAAAACAATCATTTTTCTATATAATCGCTTCACTAATCGTCTGTACATGTCTTACCTGACCCGTCGGATTCTGTATCGTGGCCCATACTTGTGTTTTCTCAATAAAATACGGCCGCAATAGATTTGTTTTGCAAGCAGTGAGGAGTTTGCTTTCCGATCTTTTTCGGAGACCAACCCGGACGCTTCGTTTATATTTGACAGCAGTACGTCTCCTATTGTACGGATACTGTCAACTGGGAATACAAAAGTACGCAGCCATATTTTAATATTTTCTGCTTTACGCACTCAAATGCGATTGCATTGTATTTTTACTTAAATCTATATTTTAATTCAATTTTATTTTTAAATGTATGGGTAAAACACACTTGATCTAGATTCGTCAAGAAATATGTCCAATCGCCGTGTCCTATGAATTATCACGTGTTGTCACCTCGTTCAAACGTCAAAGTGCAAGGCCAAAGGAAAAAGAAAAACAACAGACATATTTCGCTTTTGTTTTTCTTCGCGGGCCTTACGACAAGCTTCTTTTATCCGGAAAGAGTAATACCTTTTTCTAGTCCACTACACTTATATCAAGTAAACAGTTTGGGCTCGGTGCGGTTACTACTTATTGTCGATGCAGCAGTGAGTGCGGCAAGCGATGTGGAAATATGTTTCCCGTCGTATACGCGATGTGTACGACAAGACAGCCCATGTACTAGAGGTACGACGCACCTGGAACTGTGGTGCTGGTGAACGGTTCTGCGGAGAAAACCAGCCGGAAGATGGTACCGGATCTCGTGAGCATCATGAAGCGAACGGTAGACGCTACTGTTTGCTTTACGTTGCCCGTCCGAACGAGCTCTGTGATCGGGCGGAGAAGGAGTATGGCACGGGTTCGAACCAGTCCGATCGAGAGGGCACCCGGCGGAAGGAATATCCCCAGACACCCTTCGAACACTCTTGGCTTGGTGCAATAACATGGGTATGTTCGATTTATCCTGCTGACTCATTCTGATAGGCCAAGCCTACCCGAAAATAGAAATAAAAACGCGAATAAAAAGGCGCCTCTACAAAACATAAACAAATTCGCAATCTTCCGATAAGATGCTTATCTCAGTGATTCTTCAACCGGTTTTTTTGTCATCTTTTTCAGACCAGTGCCATTATCTGTGGATGGTACACCAGCCAGCTGCTCTGTCTTTATCGCCGCACCCAGTCGTTTGACCATCCGTCCCGGTGCGTTCCTTCTCAGTTGCTTCATGCAGCGTCCGAGAACCGTAAACTTTCAGCACGTCATTGTGAGGCGTTAGCCCAGTACTTTGGGTTACGTTCCGGCAAAAGCCTAACATCGTCCTATCCTAATCCATCCATCACTAACGGATCAACGGGAAAGGAGCAGCAAGGAAATGCTCTGGTGCAGTTGTTTTCACCGTTCATCCCTCACGGTGGACATGACTTTGTGGACTACACTGACAGTCATCGGAGTGAGGTGCAGCGTTTCGTTTTTCAAGTAAACAACGAATCGAAACCTACTGTTAATGCACAGCACGAGGAGTTTGTTACCCAGCTAAGTAGCATCCCCGTGGCAGACGTGCCAAGGAAGCCCGAGAGTCAAGCCGAAACGGTCGACGGTGCGTTCAAAAACTTACTCTCCGTCCTTGGTGAAATCGAGTATCAGCTAGGCTGTCGGAATCTGGAGCTGGGCGAGTACGCTTCGGCCGTATCCCATTTGAAGCTGGGTGCTAGCCACCATCATGCCGGTGCTGCGTTCAATCTCGGCATATGCTACGAGCAGGGCTACGGCATTTCGAAGGATATGCGCATGGTAATTTACAAAATTCTATAACCTTTTTCATTCTACTACATTCCACAATGTACTTTAATGTTTGTAGGCATTAGAGTGCTACCAGTTTGCAGCGGAAAAGGGACACCCGCAAGCGATCTACAATGTGGGCGTGTTCCATGCGCGTGGGTTTGCGGGTTTGCGTCCGAGTCGGTCGATGGCGAAGAAGTATTTCCTCGCAGCTGCCAAACTAGGGCTGGAGGATGCAATCGTTGCCCTCGGACCAAAGTTTCAAGGTGATCGAAAGGAATCGCTAACGAGTGTCCAGCAGGGTGACAGCGGACACGTGTCGCCACCGTTCCAGTTTGCGCTCGAGAACGTTGATCAGTTCCACGCGGATAAGCGGATCAATGGGCAATCAAATGTACAGCTACACCTTGTAGCATCCAGAGGATAAAGTACCCGCCAGGAGCTTCGCTGATTACGTACAATCTTTGCTAGATTAGTACCTGTTTAATGTGTTTTTTTCCTCTCTGATTTTTGTTCTTTTTCATTACATTGACTGACTTTTTGTGTTTCCTTGCCATTTTAGTGTTGTTATATTTGATTGCAGTTTAACAAGCAATTTATGTAACTTGCATGTCTAATTGTTAGTCAATCAAATTATTTTGCACTGCCCAATGGCTCAAGCTCAAACAACAATTGGTGCATAATGGTTAGTTTGTGGTGTTTGGGTTTGGATTTTGGTTTTAAAGTTGGATCAGAGATCACATAAAAACAAAAACAAAAAAATCCTTTTGAAATGATTTAGACAACTGCTCTTTTGTTTGTCATGGTTATACTTACGTGTGTGATTGTATGTAAAATTACAAGAGAAACATAAACCAATAAAGAACGCATCGTGTCGAATTAAAATGTTATCCACGTTTCTATGTTCCTTATAAAATATTCAATTTCTATAAACAAGCTTATCCGATACACTGCCGTTCAATCCCAATTAATATCTTTACTTAAGCTTACAGGCCACGTGCGAGAGCGTTATTGAGATGAACGTTTCATCGAAGCTAGTGAAGCTCACGCACGTTCTCATCACAAACAAATTCGCTCGGTGTAATGAAGTGCGTTTCAAACAGGAAACAGCAGGACACACTGCTTATCAACCATCTATTACCAATCATCATCTTCCTTCGGTAGCCACTTAACCTTCCCTTTTACGTCATCCCCTATCAAATCTCACCACCAAGCTGACCAAATGAGCACGCTTTAGTGGTGGCGCTTTTCCGAGACGGACAGAGCTTTAGGCTGGAGCTCCTAAAAGTTATGACACACGCAGCTCACCACACACTAACGAACCGGAAATCAATAAAGTTGTCGTAACAGTTGCAGCATTTTAACTTCATCTCCTTTCATGCTGCTTTGCTTTTTTTTTGTGGAAACTTGACGCTACTTTTCTTTTACTGCTATGGCACGTCCACTGGCCAACCAATGCCAACGCTCATGCTAAAACTTTGACCAAAGTTTTCATCCTTAAATCCAACCGAAACATCAAGAGGGCGAACAAACATTCCGCTACGTATCACGTGGCACGTGCACAAAATTAGCCACCGGGACTGGGAAGTTTCCGGAGCGTTCGGATGCGTTCAAACCCAAAGCAAACCGACGTTTACAATCATCTTAAACTTTTTATTTATCTTCTCCCATATACAGCAAACATATCCTTCGAAGATCAGTGTACCCGTTGTGTGTGTATTCCCGTCCTTGTGAGTATATATTCATGTATTTCACCTTCTTTTTGTTTTGTTTCTATGCGGCAAGCCCATTATTCAAAGGATCCTGCGGGTTTTTTTTAAATCTTGCTTTGAAGAGTTTACCGGAAGCGTCCAGATTCGCATCCGCAGAGATACACGTTGCTCTCATCCGGACTCAACTTCATACATAAGCTGTAATCCTCAACAAAACGCTTTCCTTATCGCTGATGGTCATCTATCTCATTTTTTGCTGGGGTGGGGAGGTGTGGGAAATGAACTACAATACAGGCACAAGTTGCGTCATAACCAACTGGAAGAGGAAGAGAACCTATCGTGCGCCTATTTTTCCGTTTTTTTTTTCTATACCTTGTGGTTTCCATTGGCATTTTATTTATACCCATAAGAGGTAATGCAATGGCTCAATAATTAAAAGAAAATGTAAAAAAGTGCTTATGATATTCTTGAATTAAAATTCATTTGCAAAACATAAGTATTCTCAACAGGGACACTGGGTACTTCGTTTCTGCTAAAGGTTGGCTGTTTTTTTTTTTAATGGAGAATCAACCGGTTTTGTACCATCAGTTGCCAGTTCACTCAGTAACGGTTTGCCTCTTCCTCTGCTAGCTTCCTCTCTACCTTCGCTGCTATATTATATACCTAATGTAACACTTCACTTTATACACGCTCTGTTTGGCTAGTTTGGGTTTTCCTTTCCGGTTTTCCGGGTTTAAGCTACTGGTACGTTGAAACTCATCTGTACCCTTATTCATCAACGTCTTGGAAAGATTAGATTTAACTAAAAACCAGACAGCTAGTAAAAGGGATTTTTTCATCTTCTATATAGTAAGCTCATCATCACATTGTTGTACGGTTTTTTCTTCTCTTTCTTCGCATCCATCACACGGATTGCTGCCAAGCTTCCGGTTCGTTAGCCACACGGCTAGCTCGATCGATCGGTTTCTCTTAAGGTAACGTAAGGTTAGGTTTTTTTTCTCAATAATTCTAAACTAAAAACTGTGCCCATTCTCGTGTACGTCTTTCTTTGGATTTGGCTCGGCTAACACGTGCTGGCTGATGGCTGTTGGTGTACGGGGAACGGGTAAAGTACCTGCGCGCACCTTCTGTAGTCTGAGTATATCTCTCTCTATCTCTCATTCGCCCTCGCTCTTGCTCGTTGCAGTTCATCGCGTCTTACAGTCTTCCCTATGTCGTCTTACAGTTCCCTGTCTGCAGTACTGTTAAATGCACGTTTCACGCTTCGTATCGGTCAGTAGCACTACCTCCTCCATTTCGCCGCACCGTTGCTGCAGCAGGCTCGGATGATAGTGGAACGTTGGCAGGGTGGCTGCATCTTGGCAGGTGTTTTCATCCAACGGTTCATTCGTCCGATGCTCCTGCTCATCCATGGCTGCTTTTCCGTGAGTGTCCTCTTCCAGCACTATCGAAATGGCCGGTAAGACGAGTAACGGTGAAGACGAGCCTGATCTAGACGGGTCGTCCGGCGTTGGTACTGAACTGGAAATGGCCGCACTGCCATCATAGTTTCTATTGTTGCACACATCACTATTATTATTATTATTACTTTGGATGAGATTGCCCCCACTTTCGCCTCCGTTCGGGTGCGCTATGCCTGCCGGTTCATTACTGGAACAGCTCCCGCTGGGACTGGTGCTGGTCAGCGGCGGTGGGACGTATCGGTCCGGCTTGTCAATGCTGATCAGCGGTATCTTGAAGCTATTCTCTGTCACGGTCGAGTTGCTGGACACCACGTTCGTGGCCAATGTCGTGGCGGACGTCGTGTAGCATCGGGGCCGTCCATTGAGATTGTTCTCCAGCATTACCACCACGTCGGTGGTAAGGTTAGGCGATAGCGAGTTCCGGCTGCTGGGCATATTGCCAATCTGTGGACGAAAGGCGAGTAAAAACACGGGACGAAAATGATATTAATTATCACACCAAATCACTTGAAGGTGCCCTTCTGGGTGGAATCTTTTACCAAAGGTTGCAGAGGTACTACTGGGGTCGGAAACGGAATGGCAACAGCCACTGACAAAGCAAGCGAAGAAGGTGAAGTGTTCCTGCGAACTGGAAAGCCTTGCAAGGAGGGACCGACACAACCGTTCATTGGACACGAAGGGATCGTACACGGGAACAAACACACACATGCAAAATGTATGGCACACAATCAATCCTCAAGTTCAGGGTTGGCATCGAAGGAGTCCATTAGCAAACATATTTATTATATCGAACGTATAGTCCAGATTTTGGATCAGGGAGTAGGACGACCGCTCGATAACAATAAATATCTGGCCGGTACGACACATCACGTGCCTGGGTAAGTTGAAGGAGTGTCCCGCTCACGTACCGAACCGATCGCTCTTGGCTCAGGGCCGAGGATCCCTCATTACACGCTTACACAGGTTACCTCACATTCCACATCATTGGTTCGAATTCCATTTGCTGCCATCTCACGACCATATCTACTGTCCTACTGTCCCCGTTAATGTTTTGGAGTACAAATGATAGTTGTGCGAAATGTCATCACGCTGGTAGCGTGAAATCGATTGGATTCCGGATGGGGAAGACACCTGAAGTGAAGACCATTCTAAACGGATGCTGAAGTGCAGGTGATACTGTATCTTTTCTCCGTTGGGTGCACATCGGTCAAGATTAAGGGCAACATTCCATTGACATTCTATTGGGTTGGGTAAAAGGGGAATCTAACGTATTGGAATGACCCGGTTGAGCTGATTGAGAGGATTAAAGTGAGGAAATGGTCATTTTTCTCCACTCCATTTTCCATCTCTCTTTCTGCCTCTCTCTCTCTCTCTCTCTCTCACTTCCCTCTCTCTTTTGCTCGGTTGAAGGGTTTGTGCTTACTTTGTACGTCTGATACACGATTCCCGTTGGTCCAACAGGATATGATACTTATGTGGGTTGGGCGCTTTGGAGGTAGCGAAGAATGGGAAGCAAAAAGAGCAGAAAGACACTTACATTACATCGTGGAAGTAAAACAGAGCCAAACCAAGTGAATAGTGTTTGTGTCGAGTTGTTTCGTCTGCAACTTGTTGTAATCAACCTCTGGTAATCAAATTGATACAATAACACAGTTCGTTTGAGAACGTAATGCATCACGTTGAACCAACCTACAAAAAAAGGGGGAAGAACGCATATCCCCATCGGTACAGAGCTTTCCTTGTTTTCCGCTGACTGAAGATCTCGTTAAGATGATATATTTGAGATCAAAGATTGTGCTTCCACAGTAAGTGGATGGGTAAAAAGAACGAGTACGGATACGGACAAACCGACCTCCAGCAAGGCTGCCATTGGTTTCCAATCAAGTTGCTATTAAAGGACACCCTTCCAGAAAACAGACCCAACAGGCCAGTGCGCCCGTTTCGGACTTAGGGAGGAACTCATATAAAACTATCTGACAAGAGCGGGTGCTAAAGCATCGACATTGCTGATGTAGGTCAGCGGTAAATAAACCGAGCAGAACCGAAGCCCCAAGGTGAAGTGCTTTTAATGCTGGCAGCAATCGTCTGTTTGGCCAGTCCGGACCGGTCTCCTGAAACGGAACGGGATCTTTACTCTCGAACGCTAATGAAATGGAATAATGTAACGGGAGCGTCTATTCGTGAGTTTGGTTTTGCGATATACAGACGGATGGCGTAACTCAAGCTCTGCACGATGAAAAATGACCTCAGTAATGTTCCAACCCGGGAGATGCCCAGTCACTCTGTTGCTGTGCCAGTATGGTTCACGTTCATCCAGGAACGTCAATCGAACAATCTACGGAACGTAACTCAGAAGTTGTTTTCTCCGTTCACCCCTCAAACTGCTTGTAAAGAGGAAATGATTTGGCAAATTCTGTCGCTGGCGAGGGAAAAATCCCGGAAAACCCCTGACTTACCTGCAGGGAATTGCGGCGAATGCAGTTGTCACTGTAGCGTATACTGTTGTTCGCATGCAGAGTGCCTCGAAATCGTGACCGTTTTGATTGCATCATCGACCGTGCACGAAGCTGCAAATGGATGAAAAAAAGGGGGGTTAATATTTTTAAAAAATGTTACCAACCATTGCTTAAGCAAAACAAGAACAAAATACAGCGTCTCGGCGAAGTTGTTCGTACGTGTAAAATCTTGCGGTTTTGGAAAGAAAACCCGGCTTTCCTTCCACCGGTACCGTAGATGGGAGATCGAAACGAAAAATATTCATCCATGGCCCGTATGGAACAAACCAAAATCGGTAATTTTTTGTGTTTTTAGACGAAACCTCCAAAAAGCTTTCCAAGCATCATACTCGAAAGGTTGTTTTCATACGCGAGCACGCGTATTTGCTTTGTTGGTCTGGGCTAAAGTTTCGTTGCTCACGCTGTTCGAAGAATTAAATACCATGACGGGGGTGATTCTCTTAAAGCTCTGCACTCCTTCGGGGTTTCTCCGATCTCTTCCAATGTACCGCAGACCATTTTTCTTTCATAAACAACATGTTTTGGTGTAGAGCGGTTTGAACAGATCATCATCGTGTGGAGAAAGGTTAATTGGAACCATGGGCAGGAATGCATTACGTCAAAGTTGAACTTTTTTAATATTCATATGTAGCAGTTTACCACACAAAACTGTGCCTTTCTTTTGAGCCTTCGATGGTTTTTAATTATGATGTTTTTATTATTGCTTGCCAACATTTCTTAATGGTAAATGTGGGTATTGGCCACCAAGGACAAATAACTAATGTCTCGTCCAACAAACAATCCTCGTAATATTTTTGTTTTTGTTCTATTATAATATACTGTTCCCTAATTCTGAAGCATTTCACGACAATCAGCAGGGGGAAAATATTTCTATAAGAAATGCCCTCTAGGGTAACGAATAACAAATCCCACAAAATGGGAGCAATTGTAGAAAGAAGGCATTTGTGGGAAGGTTCATAGGATAAGTATCTACGCAACGAAAGCCGTTCTAGCGTAATATTTCAGTGTCATCAGATGCGTTATCTATTTTTTTTGACTTTTGAGATAATTTTTGCGACCAGCAATATAGAATAGAACGAGTGATGGTGCTCCCAAGGCGAGTGAAAAAAAAAATTAAATACAAAAAAAAAATTTTATGGATGGACTTGGACTAATGGACTTTCACAAAATCTTTTTTTTTAAATAACAAAGTCTAGTTTATTTTATTTTAATGGATTTAGTTTAGAGGATTATTAGTATCTATATTTTAATAGATTTTTAAGACGATTTCGAATTGATTAAAAAAAAGGTTCATATTGCCAAAAAGGCCCTGGGTCATCTGATTGTGAAATTTAAATATAAAGCCAAGAATTCAATTTAAAAAAAAATGACTTCAAGAGAAACGATGGTGAGTATAAAATTACGAAATCTTGAAAAAAGAGCAATTTTTTCGACCATTATCGCACTTGCCACACACAGCTTCGGTGATAGGGATCCTTAAAAAAATTATCATCTCATAATCCTACCTCTCCAAAACGAAGCAAGAAAAGTATTGTGATTTGCATTAAAAAAACTCGGTTCTTCTCGTTCAAAACGCAGCTCCGTACAAATCGCATCTTTAAATCGCAATGCCGAAAAAAGGAGTGAAAACAGAATCCGTTGGAACGGCAAAACAAAAAAAAAAACACCTACAATGGGCAGCAAAATTCCACAAAACAAACCGCAGCATCGTTGTAGCTGGGTGGATTGTTAAATTCAATTTTCCAACCCATCACTTGCCAATGACAAACGACAAGTCCATTTCGAGAGTGGGTGCTCTGTTTGTGTTACGTTCTCATTTCTACCGAAGAGTAAACGTCACGAATGATGGGCTGGCTGTGCGCCGATGAACTGCTGGGTTATTCACTGTACTTTGGATTGTATGATTTTCGATACACTTTATTTCAACAGCAGGAAAACATAATTTGACAACAGCAAGAAGTGGTTATGAAAACAGTTACACAAATTTGTATAATTTCTGATGTTTGTCTTTCGTAAGAGCAGTTTTTGTTGATATTGAAAATCTTTAAATGGGATCTTTTAAAAGTAAATAAAGCCTTTCCCTTGCTGCTTTGAACACATGCGTTGAACATTACCTGCCTGGAACATGTTGAAATGCAATGTACAATTTAATCAACATTAGCTCTAAGGCTTCGTCACATTTTTCACGACAGTACCATGTAATGTATGTTTGGTTTCTAAAATAAGCTTTGTAGCTTTCAAGCACCACAAAAAACCATGAGATTATAATGTGTTTTACTTAACCACCAATTTTCATTCGACACCACTTTCAAGCGATGGAAGCGCCTGGTCGTTCATAAGTGGTGGATGCGCCCGGTCGCTGGTAACACATCTCAATTAGCTCCCACGCGATGCTAATGTGCTAATCTGTTTCGAGGAAAATGAATGCTAAATATGGACACCACAATTTGGGTAAAGTTGTTGAGCGGCTTCACGCAATGATTTCACTGTGCCAGCGTGTTATATTCTATTCATGGGGTGGAGTTTTCAGATAAACATTGAAAACTCGTTGAACAGTTGTCTGTTTGCTGGAGAGAGGCAAATGTTTCACATTTGGCTGTTGGTAAGCAGCTTTAGTTATTTTGTTTTCATTTATTGGATAAGCTTTAGTTCATTACGAAGCTTTTCGTTTATATTTTTTTGCGATACTTTAATTTGATTTTAAGTTGACGCGAAAGAGAACTCATTTCATTTACATACTTCGTATAAACCACTCTACTTGTATCTTAAAAAAAATTATGAGTAAGATTCAAATATTTTAAGATTTGTTTTAATACCAGAAACCTAAACGTAATTTCAAATTCAAAACAATTTGTTGCTAAATAGTATATGGTACTGCAGATTGTACTCATTTCTAACAATGAATTCTTTAATTTTAAGAATCTTACATTCCATTCCGAACAGTGCGAGCCACCGTTGCACACTTTAATTAGCAGGCCCGTTTGCTAATTGTAAACGTTTGGCATTTTACATCACATTTCCCTGAACGGAATGTGTTAATTATCAGAAATTCCCCAGAATACGGGCAGGTTATCGCAGCAATTGCTGCATACCAAATCGTTTGCGCTCGGCGGTACTGTTTTGTTTGCGTAGTCACACTTACCAGTCGGGAGCTTTCGTAGCCACTGCCATACCCGTTACCACCGCCCGTCACATTCACGTCGATCGTCGTCTCGCGGAAGCTGGACTGATCGCGGGCAAATCCGGGACCGAAGCCTCGCCGCCGTCCGCAGAGAGTTTCACGAAATGCGACTCGGTACCGGTGTGACATCACATTGTACAGTATTGGATTGATGGTGCTGTAAAGACACAGGGGCAGGAAAATTGTTACTGTGGGCAGAATAGGGCAGCCAACATCAAAAGAAGGCGACTTGTGGAGAGATTTGATTGAGATATAAAATTGGGCTTTCATGGTTCGGATGGGTTTGCTGACACTAAAATATGTCGGTTGTGCTCAGCCAGACTGAAGGGGAGACGAGACGAAAGCGACGCAAAAACCAAAAGCGACAACGATCTGTCCGTGCAGATGTTGATAGATTTCATTTCATATCTCCGAGTTTCATGTAGGTTTCCTCTTTGTTTCATTTCATTGCGTTACTTCACGGGTAGACATTCTAATAACGTGCGATAAGCAGACAGCATACGTTTCATGTTCATTGCCTATTTTCTACACTCGAAGGCGTACGCACACGTGGCAAAACCATAACCCTTTTCGTTGGTAGAAAAAAAGTATCCTTTTGGCTTCTTTGTGTAACATGGGCCCGATTTATTACGAAATGCATTACGCCGGGTGCCGGTTTTTATTGAGATGGCACTTATTGCTGTTGGTTTGGCATTTCTAGTGGACTTGGAATTGGAAAATTGTTTATTGGAAAGAAGAGGGCACGGATTGAATAAAAATTGAACTTGTAGAACTTTTGTTGATTGGTTTAGTAATTTATTTAATCAATAATGAGAATTTATTTTCTTTTCGAATTTCACGAAAGAGTCCAATAAATAAGGACATACATTATTGGAAAACTAATCATAAAACAGTGAGAAACTGAAAAAACTGAGAAACTCCTCAGTATGTAAAAAACAACAATGAAGAATTTATCAATAACACAACGATCATACAGTATTGTAAGTCTCTCCTCTTTTACAAGAACTTTTAAAGCAGTTAAGTTGATAAGCATACATTCAAATCGAATCAAATATAAGTCGATCACATTATGATACCATCCAAGAAACAATAACATTGATTTTATTGAAGTTAAAAAGATGCTCTCAACCAACGGAACTCCTAAAGTGAACCTATTGCAAAAGTTTTCCTGTCTTACTCAATGGTTCTATCGTCCAACGGGAAACTTTTCGGTCTCTCAGTTCATTCCGAGTTCAAAGCGTTCCCGGACATACCAAGCTTCCTATCCTATCACTAGCAGGTGAAACGTTTTCCGTACGACCCCAAACAAATGCAACGGTGAAACAGCTCATTGTTATTCCATTTCCAAAAGCAGCACATGCACGACCATCTTCAGAACTAAACGGTCCTTTTTAGGCCATACCCGTCTGCACTTGGGAAGCATTTGAAGCAATTTGTTCATTATTTAAATTTTCCCACACCGGGCAAGGGCATAAGTGTGCTTCATGGAGTGCCGGAAACAAAGCAAAAAAATCGGAAAAGAATTTTATAACTATTCCAGTTTACTTTCATCTGCTTACTAGTTTCGTCTCATCGTATGTTTAGATTATGAGCGAAGAATGGAATGCAAATAAAAAGGATGCGATTTTATCACGTCCACCAGCGAGCACCACGCGGTGGTTTACGCCAGCGTTTGCCATGAACAAAATGTATGCGGTATGCTCTTTCTACTGCCCACCCTTTTGGTTGGCCTTTTTTTCTTAACGAGTCTCGCAAGGATTTCTCTCACACCGGCTGGCGGCATTGGTGTGAACGTGCCGTTAAGAAATTCCTTCAGAGCGCATACTTTTTGGGGCGAAACTTTCCTCGGCCTGACTGTAGCTGTTGGAATGGAATTTGCATCAACACACACACACACAAACTCACATGACTCATGGGGTTTCATTCATTGAGGGGCTGGTGGTGCGTTACGGTGAACGGTACGCCAGTCACATATGTTCCCCGAAACCTCACACCATACCTGGTACGTGAACGGAAGGCTAGCAAAAATTGGTTTTCGCTTAGTGTGTAAAGTTTCTCTATAGGTGATGTGCTTTTCCTTTGCCTCTTTTCGCAGTTGTGCTGTATAGTGCTATCGGAAACGAATAAAAATCAAACACATGTTTGAGCATATGTAGATCTGTGATTCACAACTGGGTGTACTGGTAGGGTGAACTGTATGAACACAGCGTATCGTTCCTATACCACTGTAAAATTTAAGAAAGTTAAGATACCAAAATATATGATGTACGTTCGCTATGTGCTTTTGTAATTATGTGAAGCAAAATGGTTCAACGTGTGAAGTTACACAGTATTGTGATAAACTGTAGGTAGTCTTGTGAAGGTTTGCACAATATTTTTCATTTTTATACATCCACTTCTACTACCGGCATCCTAGAGATATTACCTGAATAACAAAAAAAAAATCTTTTTCGGCGAGAAATTTAATTAGGTATCGCAAATAAACATTCGCTTGATCTTAAAAACGATTGTGAATAATAGCTCATTGAATCAGGTTTTACGTTACTGTTTAAGCAATAAAATGTAAAATAAATTTTATTTAAAACGTGTTTTTATATAACATATTTTTTTACATTTAAGTCTTTTTCAAACACATGTTTCCAACATCTGATACAATGCAGTACTTTTACTTAAAGAATTGTTGTGCAAATTGTATATACCAAATACACAGTAGTTAAATTAACAAAAATGCAGTAGGCTAACTAAGGCCACGAACACTTTTTTATAGAATATCTAGATGAAAACGATTTGGATCTAATGACCAATTTTTAAAACTGAATTAACTCATTTAGCACTGTCAATTGCACTGTCTTTAGTGTGAATAACTTTGAATATTTCAAATATATATACATATATTTCGTTCTGAAACCAGTTTGTATGTCTCTCGTTTTATTCTGTTGTCAAGAAAGTCTCTATATGTGTTGTCTTCTTGGTACCATCAAATCGTAATTTGCTCCCACCGGTTAACATTTCTTTCCACATTTGTTTTCTGTACTCGTTCGTACTTTCATCACATTTCCTACCAAGTGGCAACCCGTTTGCATAATTTCACCTTGACAATGGTTCAATTCCTAGCATATAACACTGACTCGGTTTAGAGAGCGTTATTTTTAAGTTAACGCAAAAAAAAAAATCGAAAGGTTGCCTTCTCACAACGAACAGCGGATATGGTTACGCAATTTTCATCTTTACCCTTTCCGTGCGAATAAATTGAATGTTTTCAGATAAGCGAGTACCCGACATTCCGTCCTGCAAGAGAGAGGCAGACAAGAGTTCTACGCTAAAGGAGATCAAAATAAAACCCGAATAGGGGTGGGTCGCAATCCAAAAACGGATATTCGAGCACGAAGCTACGCTACCAGTCTTATCTCGTTGCCTTCATCTGCTGTTGCGTTGGATCGTGTCGATAAAAAAAAAGGGGAACGTGCAGACCAAATTTTGCCTCGTCAAAGATCGCTTCCGGTTGCCACTTCCTGGGTGGAGAGCATGCAGAGAAAATTGCCAGAAGCTGCTAAGCAAACATGGAATGTATTCTCTAGCGATGCTCTACTGTCGCTGCACTTTCCGGTAAGAGCACATAGTCTGCGTTGGCATCTAATCCACGTTCTGCTTCCACCTCAGCATTTCACAAAAGATGATGATAATAATAATAAAGAATAATAATCGAAAACCTTCCTTTCAATCCCCGTTAAATTATCTAGAACGAAACTGAACAGAGAATGCTCGAACTACCCCGTACTGTGCAGCAGATTGAAAATTCGCCGTCTTTGGGCGCGTGTGTCAAACAAAGCAAAATAGAGAAAGGCAGACATGTTTGCACGACACCGGCACAACAATCGCATCCCGCATCAGGTATATTTGTGTGGTGGTAAACGAACGAATGGAGGAAAAATATACTTAAAACGGGAGACTTTCCCCTTGGGACAGGAAATCTAAAAACAATAAAAACAATTCCCTTCAGCATTAGCTTGTGCTAGTAGTACATGCGAGGGACACTGTTACACGATAGATGCAGGTTGCCTGTGAACAGGCGAGCTATGTATGTACATTTGCCGGCGTGACTGAAGAAAAAAGCCTCGGTAATGAAGGTATTTTTGTTCCCGTGACAAAAAGATAAAGGAAGTAGCCGCGAAGAGCATTCGCATTCGGCCACTATTTGCAGAAACTTTGTTCGTGGGATATAGAAATATATAGAAATGGAATTTTTTTTGTGAGAAAGGATGCGTGGGTGATTGTTTTCAACTGCATTAGAAGTATCAATCAACTATGTGTATTTGGAAGGGTAAATATTAGTTTAAAAGGAAGAAATATTTGTTTCCTGATGGGTTTATATATTTTCTCAGCTTGTTTGACGTTCGACTTGCGGTATATTCTAAAGGAGATCAAAATATATAAACATATTTAAAAAACCTTTAGACGATCTTTACACTCTGAATGACAAATATCATGTAATATGCGTTACGTGATAATCTTCCATTACAAAACGCCTAAAGGTATGCATGTTTTAGATCAATGTTTTTATTTTATAATAAATATCAAAGAAAAACTTATTTCCGTAAATAACGATTGATCATACACATTAAAAACAAAAAATAACAAATTTGAAAGAAGAAGTTGTCTAATTGTGCCACAAGATATTCCTCCCGCCATCCTTACACCATTTTCACCGAAATGAATTTCCATGGAATATTCTCACCCTAAAACGCATAAATGTTCCCACCTATTGACGTACGCTGGTAAACAGCCTACTGCCATTCGCTTTCTACCATCGTTCGTATTAATGATTACTTCGAACGTCAATAAACTTCTTGCGGTCAGCTGCTCAGTCATTGGCACCTAGTACTCGCACCAAATGACATGCTGTCTAATGAAGTTTGCTCATTTGGTGTGACGATGCGTGACCGATTCATACGCCAATTTGCTATCAATATTTCGCAGCTGCCCCAGCTGCTAGCATTTGTTGTTGCGCGATTATCGGTCGACCAGATACATCGCGAGTTCCAACAAATTGTTGATCAAATTGGTCGCTATAGAGTGACCTCTAATCAAGGAATCAGTTGCGTCGAATAGAGAAGGAAAGGTATAGATAGAGAGAGGGACAGAGAGAAAGAGAGAGAGAGAGAGAGAGAGAGAGTGAAAGATAAATATTGCGAGGGACGATAATTCAGATTTCTCAGAATTCATGTGAGGGCAGTTCGTTCCTGCCGGGACAAATAGAAGTTGATGTACGGTAC
>KB676458.1:0-20781 GCA_000349165.1 Anopheles christyi | reverse complement strand
AAAAAAAACAATTTCTTTAACAGTATACACACCACCGACGCGGACACCGACGTCATGCAATGTGTGTCGATGACATCCAAACGTCAACCTTTCTTCGGAGTAGAACCGTCGTCTTTCCATCCCGCGAAACGGCTCCACCTTGGCTGCTTCCCCACACATAGCCCCATAACGGTCATTAAACATCGATCATACCACACGGAGCAGTGTCGGAGAGTGTGGCAGGGAAGAGCACATTCTTTACCAACGGAGGCCGGAGGTGTGCTTGTGGCCACTTTGCGGCGGAACTCAGCTTACACTCGGGCAAGCTGAAACACCCCCCCCCCCCACCCCATTGCCTGCCTTACACCTATCCACCCCCAACGAACTCACGCGTACACGACTCTGCGTGAGTCAATTTTTGCGTTTCTCTTCTTCGTTCTGCTTGCTAATTTAATTATTTCCTCGAAATTGTGCGCTTCAGGGAACTTTGTCTCACGCACACACCGCAACCATAAGCAATGAAGGTGCACATACAGAAGGAGCCGGAATGGGGTGAGAGCAGTGTAGGGAAAATGGTGGAAGAAGAAAGCGTAAATCCTATCGGTTGCAGAAGCCAGAACACATGCTGGTGTAGTTAAACCTTCTTTTTTTTTTTAAACGAAGTTCGTATTTACCTTCTTTTATTCTGTGAAACTGTACATTCAACCTTGGGCAATTTGGTTTCATTGAACGAGGATTTGAAAAAGTACAACAATGATACAGTGTAATGAATTCAACTAACTAATTACTAGTTTGGATAATTTGATGTATTATTGTTTATTTAAAATTTTGTTATTGATACTAAATTCTTAAAAAAAAACAAATCCTAACCTGATGAAACGACGCGTGCTAGCCCTTTTTGGAACGATTTTACGGCATTTCTGAGTAAAAGCCAATTTCATATTTAAAAAAAAAAACTACCTATAATATGAGTTTCATGTTTAGCGCAAACATAACGAAATTACGAAACGCATTGCCGTATAATTCAGCAGAATAAAACAATATATGATATACATTATTTATGAAAAGCTTCATTCGTAAACTACAATAAATGTAATAGAACAATTCCTAAAAATAAAAACAAAACGCAACTAAAAAGCAACTAAAAATTGGAATTCAATTTAATTAGGAGCCTACTAACTGTTTCTTTTCCATTTTAATTTTACGATTAAAACTCGGTTGATCATTCATTACAACGTACAGATATTTCCAATATCAAAAAATGAAAAATAAAACTGATCGCAATAAATGTGCGCAAGCAAACACCAACGATATTACAAAGTTTTTTTTGTTTTTTTTTTTACATATCGAACCTATTCGTTCCATCCAGAAAAGCAATTAGTACCACAAACAGTAAGCAAACACACACATACATACTAACACCTATCTAAATGATAAAAGTATCTAATTCATCATAAAGCAAGCGTGTGTGAAACAAAGAGGCAACAATTGCAGCAACATTATAAAAAGAAAAAGAAAACATAACGTTTCAGAACCATTCACAAATCATGTCGTCAAGTGTCATTGTTTATTCTCGCGCGCTGTTTTAATGTTCCGGGAAACAGTGTGCCATTTGTGTTTGGCTGAACAATTTTTGAAATACGCAAATATTTGTCATGCGTTTTTCACCATTATTTCACCCCTCTTATAGCATACCAACCCCCTTTCACACTGTGTTCCACTCACGTGACACTGAAGCGGGAGCGATCGAAAAAATTGAAACAAATTAAAATTAAACAACAAAAAAATCGCGCAATATGCGATCATGCCCCAGTTCGTGGAAGTGTAAATACAAAGTAAGCAGGTGAAGGACACACAACCGAGAACATACATATACACAATCCGTGTGCCTTGCCTTCCTTTCCCCTACCACACGTACACACGCGGTACGCGTATCGATACGCGGCGTGTATGTGATGCTCGCTCCGTTACATGCAACAATGACAGAAAGAATTTAAAGAACCACAGACAGAAGCGACACAAAGGCCCATCAGGTTCATTTTGCTGCATTCACCCCGGCGGGTTAGTGCTCTAGATTACAGGCTGCAGTTCCATGGCGATCCGTAGAAATAAAGAACAAAAGTGCACTTCATAAATGAGGAACCGCCGGCCGTCGTCACCACCGCGCTCTCCAGGCGCATCGTCTGTGCCTCGATTCATGACAGACCAAAGATGTGTGGGTATGAAATTCACGCTGGAAGAAGGGTAAGGTTGCTTGATCTCCGAGGGAAGTAAATGGATAATAGACGATGCACCATACCACGCACGTCACAGGGGGGCTGGGGAGATGCGGGGGGATAGCAACAAACTGATAATTTTAAACCTTCCAAAAGTGATTTCGTTCTTTTCCTGGAAAATTGGAACTCGCCATCGTACTATCGAGATACAGCCATAACCACACAACGGTTGGGGAAGGGGAGGTCATGAGCATTTTTTGTTTGTTTTTACGCCTCCAAAAATGGATCAACGGGTTTTTCCGATGTTGCTTTGGAATACTTTGAAAATAACATCGTCGCTATCGATTTTTTAACCTCTTGTATGCTAGAAAGGCGCGGCGTGTGTGTGAGCATCTCTCATATACCATTAGCCTCGCACACTAAACTGGGCCACTACTTTCCATCGACATCCCGTTATCAATATCTAGAAGAGTGTGAAACTAATACAGCACAGTTTGACCCCTCCTCCTCCCACCCTCCCGTGCTTAGGGTGGAGGTGAAAAGGGCTGTGTGTGGTGAGAAAGGGTAGGTCGTATCGACACTTTTTTTCCCCTCCGCATGCTACCAACATACTGGCCGCTTCTTGTTGACCCGCTCAAACGGCGACACACCGTCTCTGATAACAGTTCCGGGAAGGCATTAAAAATCACTAAACGATCGTTGACTTCATGATGTTGGAAATGTAATACGTTTTAGCAGAAAAGATAAAATACAACAAAACTATCACACCACACACAGCAGCTGATTAGCAATCAGACAGGCACGGGGGCATGGAGAGTGATGACTCCAAGGATAGGGTGTGTCTTTTTTTCTGACGAATTCAATCGTTCAGTGATACCATGGCACAAGAATTACATAAGGTATATTATCTAAGACAGCGCCAGTATCGCACAATTTGAAACTCAGTTTGGATAGAAACACGAAAGGCTAGAAATATTTAGATAAAGTGCACGGTGACATGTTGAACTTTGACAAATCGCCTCAAGCATTATGTATATTACTGTTATATTTCACACAGTCTCATACAATACTCATGCGTGTGGTATAAAAATAAAACAAAAAAAAGATAAATTCTCTATTGGAGGTGGCCTTAATTTGTTCTGCCAACAAAGATGCACCATACTATCATGTCCGATATAATTCATCCGAACCACGCACAGAGCCACTGCTTATGATTGCTTCGAAAAAGATGTCAAACGAATAGCAAAGTAAATAGGTTACTCAAAAATAAATGATGATTGTTCCGGAACAGGGTCAACATCTTGAACAGAATTTACAAATGATGCACACAAACAAAAAAAGTGCAGTAGACAGTACACATTGGACTAATTAACGAAACCGGATAGAGCAGATCGACGGTTTTATTGCTTCATTTGTTTAAACGGTTTGGTCTTGTCACGTGGTTGAGATGACTGTATTGAATGAGCAAAAAGACGGTCATATTTAATACGTTAAAAAAATGGTAAGTATAATATTATTTTGGGTAGAATATATCAGTGATTAAGATGAGAAATTATGTAAATTGTATCGTAAATAAAATCATAGACGGTAAGCAATTTGGATTGGCCGTTACTTTCGAGAAATAAATGAAATGAAAAGCAAATCTTTGCGATTAAATGACAATCAAAAATCTTGTTCCGCTTTATTCTATTTTTTATGATTCATAAACAATTTTTCTCATACATGCTACGTTTGAATTTTTAAGAAGAGATAGACGATTTTGATGTTTCATCATATTTAACAAATCATTGTTTTGTTTCATGGGGGTTTCAAAGGTAAAACTTAAAAATGTACACAGTATTAGAATAATTATGAAAGTTACATTTTGTATTAAAAGTTCATATTTATAAGTTATATCGTTCATATAAGTTCATAATCGTTTACTATTCTTCAACATATCAAAAATATTCTGCTTGGTAAAACGATATATAAATCAGATTGTTTTGCCTAAAGTTCTACGCTATCATGTTGGCCTGATACAGGCTTACTAGACTTATCTATGTCCCACATAACCAAAATAATCAGTCATTGCTAAAGAGGGACAGTTTTGGACGGGAATTTGAAGGAACCTTCGAGTCTAACCAAGAGACAATAGTGTTGAGAAGCATATAAAGACATATTATAAAATTTAAAATTTCCATAGTCAATTCAGTATAATGCTGCGAGTATACTAAAGTGAGAACCAATTTTTCGTTATTATATTAATGTATTTGGTTTAGTCTATGCGACAAACAAAACATTTGAATGTACTTGAAAAACTATTAAATGTACACTGTACCAGCTACATCCATGTCCGAACATTTCAAAACACATTAAAAAAGTTGTATTTATTTGTTGGAACAGAATGTATGCTATCACATTGCTGTGGTTTGTGCAACAATTAACATGATTCCGTGGTATTTCTTTTTTTTTTCATTCATGCATAGCTACATCATTGCACGTGTGCAAGTAATTGGTAATAATAATGTACAATCATATCGTTTGTTCAGACATGTATTTACCTAATACTTTGCAAAGCACATTTATCCCACTCTTTTCAGCGAAGATTTTACTTCGAACAAACATTACAACAAACCGAAACACAACTACTTGCTACATTTTAACATAATCCAACCGTTGTAAACTGTACGTGCTCTCCGAGAGAAGGGGAGCATAATGATAACAAACCACCTTCTGCGAAGCGTTTGAAATAAAACCACAGTTATAACAACGGGATGGGCTAGAGAGAGCGCCAAATTTACATCATGAAATAAAAGCCCTAAAGATTTCCGCGAAATTGGGCAAATTCTTCGTATCACAAAATCATAGAAACATTCTTTTCCACTCTAAAAAAACCGGAAGCTAGAAGGCTTAACATTTAGTTTTTTGTCTATATTTCTGAAAACCACGAACTTCTTATACCGGGAAAAGACAAATTGTAAATTACTCCCGCTCGCCGGGGCATCATACCATCGTCCTCTGATGTGGCAGAAAAGTCTAACGAGAGCCGAAATGCGAACGTACAGAGCACATGACCTAAGCCAACCGTGGACCAACACTCTTATTTACACCCATTCCGGGAACCATTCGACATAACTTCGCGGTGTGAACGGGTAGCCAAAAAACAGCACTGTAAAGAAATAATGAAAATAAAACCCCGAAAACATCAATTGCTCCTACACCATCGCGTACAATATTTTTGTTCGGTAATCACATTCATGCCGGCAATAAAAAGTGCAACACCAGACCGGGAAGGGGGGTCGAGAGCACGCCGGGAAGAAACAAGCAAGCAATCATCGGATCAGAAAAAGAAACAAACCGAGCAGGCAAGCAACCAATCAACCGACCGACCTACCTGGAATACCATTGGCCAACCTCTCCGGGATACGATTTCGTTGTATTCAACTTCGATGCTGCTCCCGCTGCTTCCACCTCCTCCTACTCCGCCAACACCAACGCCACCTCCGCCGCTACTAACATCGTTGTTCGATGTGCTGTTGCCGCTACTCATCGTTGCCACCCGCCGTTCCCGTGCACTGTCACCTATCACAATAACCGTTTTCCCCCCTTCGTCCTTGCACGCACACACCGCGGAATATTTCCCTTCCGCTAACGTAACTTTAGACCGCTGCTCTTCAGCAGCTGCTGTGCTGCTGTGCTGGTAAAACTGAAGCCTTTTTCCGTGTTTTTTCGGGATACTTCCGATCGATAGTGGGCTTCCAACCACCTCAGTGGAGTTTGCTCCAAACAAAGGCGTGGGAGGGGAGCCAAATGCGATATCTAAATGCTGTCACTCTGTGTATTTACGTTTGCCTTTCCGCTACCTGAGTGGTACACTTTAAAAAACCGTCGCTGAGGCTGCTACTACTTCCACCACAGAGACGTTTTGCATTCCACTGTGTATACTGGCTTTGTTTTACACGATAGATGTGTGTGTATGTTTTTTTTCTTTTCTTTCCTTTTACACTTCGCGTTTTTTTAACGAAACACATACACAAACACTACTGCTTGTAACAACCACACTTGCAATGCTCGTCGATCAACGTTGTCGCGCTCCAAAGACACGCGGGATTCTCGACACATAAAACACACCAAATCCCAATCTGGCCAGCGTCACACAAAGCCAACACAGCCCACACGACCGATCCACGGCCAACACACACGAACAAACGTAGCACACGTAAGAGTGTGTGCACGACGACGACGACGACGGTGACTACGGTGTGTGACACCTAACAATGAAACACAATTTTGCACTAGCTAGCAATCCGTTCCATGGTTCCGCTCTGTATGCGGTAACTTGGATGTAACAACAAAATACCACCAACAACACCACCTCCTAGTAGCTGGAACGGGCAGAGCAGTAGACTTTTACGGAACAGGAAGAGGACCACTTGTGCACACACACGCGTGATTTCGGTACGTAATCCCACACGGAATCAAGGTTCTTGTCACGGGAGGGGCACACAACGAGACCTGCCTGTGAAGGATTTTTTTTTTGCAATAACACGAAACTCCGCGACTCACAACACAGCGACAAATGACGCACCGTTTTCGAACGGGGACCACTCCGGGTATCTTCACACCGTCAGTGAATGGGATGATGATTTGCCGACATTTTCTTTCGCACGACCAAACCCATGCTGCTTGGTTCTAGACAGAGAGAGAGACTGTGAGCGAGAGACAAGGAGAAGGGATGCAATTGAAACCTCTTCCACTGCACCGCAACCGACGACCAAGCCACAACCGAATGCGTTCGTAGAGCCGGGGAAAAGGAAACGGCACACTGCTGCAACTACGTTCACTTCATTTTTAATTCACTGCTTAAACGCGAATGGAGCACCCATGCACCGATCGAATCGCATCGATGATGGAAATGGAAAATTGATGTTTCCGCCAGCCGCCTTTACTATGATGATGATGCCGCTTAGCACGAACGGGCACACACGGCAGTCGCAAAAGGTGAAGGGTACGTGTTTGGTGAAGAAAAATTAAAAACCGAGGTAGCAAAGGCCGTAAAGCAGAGCCTTTTTTCCTTATTTCAGTGTTCTTGCTCTGTTGTTCGTGGTGCTGATGCTTCTGCTTCTTCTAGTTTTTGCGAACTACAATAAATTCCACCGTCTGCGTGCAAGGTAGTTGAAGGAGAACAGGTAGCCAAATGGTGTGTTCTGCTCCGCCATGATGCTTTTCGGTTATGCCACTGTTGACATGTTCGAAAATGTTGTTGGGATGAGTTTTGTACTAATTTCTACTGCTTTTATGCAATGTTTCAATGGTTTCATCTGATCATGCTGTATTTTCTTAAAATTATTGAATATTCAATTTGATTTCCTTCAACTTTATAGATTTTTATTTTTCTAGATTAAAAATTGTTCAGGGAGTTGAAGCATCAGCCCGTATAGTATAAACCGCAAGCTGCTGCAGCACACAACATTCCGTGCAAGATTGTGCTGAAACGCCAAGTGAAAAGGAAAGCAGAAGAGAAAAGGTAGCAAATCAAGCCAACAATTTCGGTCTCGAAATATTGTGGGTTTTTCCATCGGTAAAACTCGTTCCTACAACGTACGAAGGGGTGTGAATTGCACCACTAGTACCAGCCCATAGACCAACAGCATTTGCAGCGTGAAAGGATGAGCCGTAATGGAAGGTAAAGTAGTTTGCAACCTTTTGCTTTGCCATCTTGTGAGCTAGCATCCAGGATGTATGTATGTGTGTGTGTATGTTGCACTTTTGTCAAGATTTTGCTGGTGAACAATTGTGCAAACCCGGTTCCACCCATCTTGACCCTCCGGTGCAGCAAGGTCATCAAGTTCTTAGTAGTGCACTGAGTAACCTTTGCATTTATTATTTCTTTCTTTCTCGTTCCCCCCCCTGGCAGGCGTCGCAGTCGAAGTAGAAGTCCCCGGGGACGGGGTGGTATGGTGGGAAGCCGATATGAAATTGGCAAATTGCAGACCCTTCGACCCGTCCAGTGGTCACAGTTGAAGCTGGATCCTATCGTACGCGAACCGTACCGTTCCAAGGCATCGTACCGGCGTTCCGAACGCGAGATATCCGAGTGGCGTCGATCGAAGGAAATCACAACGAAGGGCCACGATATTCCAGACCCGATCTTTACCTTTGAAGAGTCCGGTTTCCCGGCGGAAATTATTGACGAGCTGCGGTACGCTGGATTTACCTCGCCCACACCGATCCAGGCCCAGGGATGGCCGATTGCACTATCCGGGCGGGATATGGTCGGCATCGCCAAAACGGGCTCGGGAAAAACACTTTCCTACCTAATCCCCGCCCTAATACACATCGATCAACAGCCGCGGCTTCGACGTGGCGATGGACCGATCGCGCTAATACTCGCGCCAACGCGCGAGCTCGCGCAGCAAATCAAACAGGTGGCGGATGACTTTGGACGTGCGCTAAAGTACAAAAACACCTGCCTGTTTGGTGGTGGTAAGAAGCGAAAGCAACAGGACGACTTGGAGTACGGTGTGGAAATTGTGATCGCTACACCGGGCCGATTGATCGACTTTCTATCGAGCAATCAAACGAACTTGCGTCGCTGCTCGTACCTGGTGCTGGACGAAGCGGATCGAATGCTGGACATGGGTTTCGAGCCGCAGATACGCACAATCATTGAGCAGATCCGTCCCGACCGGCAGACACTGATGTGGTCAGCAACGTGGCCCGACATAGTGGCGCGGCTCGTAAAGGACTATCTGAAGGATTATGCGCAGATTAATGTGGGCTCGCTGAAGCTGGCGGCGAACCACAACATCCTACAGATCATCGACGTGTGCCAGGAGTACGAGAAAGAGTCAAAGCTGAGCATACTGCTGCGGGAAATCATGGCCGAGAAGGAGTGCAAAACGATTATCTTTATCGAGACGAAGAAGCGCGTAGATGATATCACGCGCAAGGTGAAGCGAGACGGGTGGCCAGCACGCTGTATACATGGCGACAAGTCACAAAACGAGCGTGATGCAACACTAAATTGTACGTGCGCCACTATCTGTGTATGTGGATGAGAGTTGCAACAATTAAAGCTTTTTCTATTATTATTTTTAGCCTTCCGTTCAGGGCGGACACCGATTTTAATTGCCACCGATGTGGCAGCACGTGGTTTGGGTGAGTATCGTTAGTGGGGTCTTTTTGGAGTTCAATGCTGTGGGATGAAGTGGGACGATGTGCGTAGTTATATGAAGAAATTAACATTCGTCTGGCTAGAAGATGATCAATAGCTATCGATAAGTGTTTGAACAAGATTAAGAGAATACGGGAAATCGAGTGAAGGTTATTCAAATTTAAGTGCATGATCCTGGAGAAAATTGTTTAGGGCGCAATCAGAGAAGACCAGTCAGAGTTGTATATGTTAACAATTGCGCTAAAGTTCAAACCTTTTGCTATCAGAAAAAGCAGTTTTTTTATAAAGTTGCCACAAAAAGTGTCAATAGAAAGGAGAGTGACATTCTGCCTACAAAGCAGAACGTTCTAACCAAATCATGCATTTAAAGGTATTATTTAATTATTGTGCAACTTTTTTGCTCCCATTTTTCTTCTTCCCGAGTACTCAAACATAAAGCAATACAATAGCTAACAAGTAAAACCTGGCCTCCCATTCTATCCTTCCAGAGGCACACACTCACGTCTGCCTTGAAGAGAAGCATTCGGCCGTTCCGTACCCGGCCGTAGCGCACGGGAGCAGAACTGGCACCAGGTTTTTGGTAGGGGAAGGATAGCCAACCAAAACCAAGGTGGTTAACCAGGTGTGGTGACGGACATCGGTCCCGCGCTCGTGGCCGGTGCATTTGTTGATGCGATCGTGCCGAATCGTGTCGTCTCTCGCTACTTCCGGCTCAAATCGGGGGAAGGATTCAGAGAACACGCATCCGTGTACGCGCATCATCGCATCACCGTCCCATCTCGTCCTCCCAAGCGTGTGGCCTGGATTGTATTGCGCCTGCCTGGCCATTGGGGAAGATGAGCACGTCGGCGTGGCTTGCTAGCGGAGTTCAATGAATCAGCGGCAGTAGACGAAGCACCGGGAGAGACTGACCGACCGACTGGCAGTTGCTGTTGCCGGCGCTACGGTTGTGTTGGTGTCAATGCTGACCGATTCCGTTGGTGAGCTCGGTCGGTCTTTCCGGGCTTTTATCGCTGTTGCTGTTGGCACTGTCGCTGCTGCTGCTGCTGTGGCTGTTGCTGTTGCTGTTGCTGTTGCTGGTACTGCTGTCTGCCAAGGCGGTCTCTTCTTCCGCTGTCATCCGGAGCATGCCCCATAATGGAATTGTGCTGTGATCGATTCTGCAACCACTCATGGATGGATGACCAATCGTCCAACGATGTGCACATCTTCGCCCTGGAAATCCCAAGGAGATGGAATCCGCGGCTCTAGCTAGCAGTGAGTAGTAGCGGCGACAGTACGGCCAATAGTGCGGCAGTTCTCCACGACAGGAATCCCGTTCCAACACTGGCAGACTTCTCGTCTTTTGCGACGTTGGATCCACCTTACCGGTTACTGTTCACCTTGGGTGGAACGATGGCGGTAAACGTGGTGAACGTTGGCGTTCGCAGTTCCTGCGGCGGCGTCGGTGATGACGGCGGATCACAGCGATAAAAGCGGCGGCGCTGGCAGGCATCTGCGTTGGTGGAGCTACAGCTGTAACTGGCTGGCTACCACTCTGCCTCGCCCGGCACATCGCTGAGTAAATGCGAATGAAGATCGCCCACCTGCAGACAAAGTCGAGTGAGAAAATGCTTGGGAGAAAGTTAGAGCAACCAGCGCGTGATCCAATTGATCCACATTGATCGTTAAGTTCATTAGCAAACAAACAAACCGACCGGGGAAGGGATGTCGTCTTTCTCCAAATTCCTCAAAATCCCCCACAAAAATAATACAACTTTATCATTATTTTCTGTAAGATGTTTACGTTTGTCTTGTCGGGTCGCAGCAGCCCGAGAGGATCGTATATATTTTTCTTTCGTTAGTATCTTGTCTCTGCTCATACATCTTCACAATTCCTCGCGTTGACATCCTAAGTTACACTCCTACATCGACGCGACAGTAGTCCTTCCTAATGCAAAGCAAAAAAAAAAAAAGAACAATCGAAACGTAAAGCCTTCCCTCTCATGTTCATTTTATTTTTGTGTTATGAAAACGATAGGGTTTAACTGCGTGTTTGACTGTTTATTGTTATTTTTTCATGTTTTACTCAAATCAACTAATGAGTTTGCTTCATCCTCTATTCTATTCAACCTACACAAACACACACACAAACACATTCCGCGGGTTTTCTGGTGTGCAGATGTGGATGATGTAAAGTTCGTAATAAACTTTGACTTTCCCACCACATCGGAGGACTACATACATCGCATTGGGCGCACGGGACGGTGCAACAACACTGGCACAGCCTACACGTTCTTTACCCCAAACAATGCCTCGAAAGCGCGCGATCTGATCGATGTACTGAAGGAGGCAAAGCAGGTGATCAATCCAAAGCTGGTCGAATTGGCGAACACGAAGGTTAAAACCAGAGGTACGTTGAAAATTATATAACTACTGTCAAGGGAAAACGATAACCGATTTCCTGTTCCTCTTTTTAGGCAATCGACACATGACTTCGCGTTATCCACGGGAGCGACGATCGCGCTCACGATCAAAATCGAAATCTCGTTCACCGGTACGAAACCGTAGACCAGCGGCAATTCCAGATAGGCGACGATCACATAGCCGGTCCCGTTCTCGGTCACGGTCTCCTGTGCGCCGCTCGCCAGCCGGTGGTCGGCGGGATGTACGCACCAGAGTATCTTCACCCGGCCGGCGTAGCATTTCGCGTAGTCCGCGACGCAGTGGAAGCGGTAGCCGCCGCCGTTTAATTCCGGCGGCGCGTAAATCTTCTCGCTCACCGCCACCCAGCCGGAGTCCTGTGGCCAGCCGACGGGTAAATGGGCGTGAGCAAAAAAATGGTCGCTCGTTAAGCCGCGAACGTGATCGCGATCGTGAGCGGGAACGGGAGCGCGATCGGGGAGACCGTGACCGTGATCGTACACGGGAGAATAATAGAGATCGAGACCGTCGCCGGCGCAGTCGAAGTCATAGCCGAAGCCGCAATGGAAATGGTAGAGGGGCGTCGTACGATCGCTACTAGCTGCGTTATAAGCAGCATTGGTTGAGCAAAATGTCGGGCAACAAAAGGCATTCAATCGACCAATCGGTGTAAATAGCACACAACGAGCCGAGAAACAGGAGTTACTACGCAAGGGTAGGACAATGAGGTTTTTAAAAAGCGCGTTGTAAATGAAATTTACTTTTTTTGTGGACATAAAACAATCGTCAGATCAGTAATCAATCATCATTTTAGTGAGCAAAAGTATTACGCAAAGAACTTTGAACAATCGAAACAATTCCTAGCAGAAGAAAGGGTGGGATGGAGAGGTGATACATTTTCCCAGCACGAGGACATACATGTTAAACACACAATCCTCGCCTTTAGAAATGTTAAAAAAGAAAGATAGGTTAAAATAGAAAAAACGAAAGGTTGCGGCAATGAAAGAGTAGGGAAGGTTCGATTACAGTACCGGTGTACTGTTCTGGATGCATTTCCTGTTGCGCGATTGCTGTAGAGCTATCCTCCGATTCATACATCTCTGATGAGAGCGAGCGAGGTTTATACATGCATTTTATAATTCGTTAAAGCAGTACATATTTATTTGAGTTGTCAGTTGTGCTAGACAGCAGGTGCAAGCGCAAAATGGATTGCAAACACTTGGGAAATCATCGGCTGTTCCGAAAGGACAAAATCCAGTCATCTTTTTAATTGTTGTGAAGATACTGTGAACAAAACATACAGTTATCGTATTTGTGGGCCATATTGCAGTGGATGTGTTTTCGGTTAGATGTAAGCGGATACCGATTGGTATCTGCAAATTCTCCCCCATTCCTAGCCCCATTTATGTATCATATCTATACATACGAAAGGAAATTAGGTATACAATAAGCTCTGCATTTTCCCCCGTCTAAGAATATGTTTTGGAATTCTTTATTTAGATAAAAGCACATACTTTTCAGCGAGTGCAGAGCTGTACGGTAGTTGATTCTTAAATTATGATGGAAATTGTGTACATGCAGAATTCAAATCGTTAAATCGTTTAAAATCTTAAACTTGGAGGGAACATTGCTTTCAGTTTTGATTTAGATATTTAAAAAATAAGGTAAATCGTGCACTGAGTAAGAGGAACAAAAAAAATGCATTTTTGACTAATGTGGTGTGTGTTCGATTTTGTCTAACAAAAGTTTCGATATGAATAAATGTATGCATACGTAAACGGTGTTAAGTTTTGCGTGATATTGTACCGATATTTAGGACACTTTTTCTCGATGTTAGTTTTACGGTTAGATTTATTTCCTAAATTCGCGCAATTTCGTACAAAGTTTTCACAATTATTTGCTGGCGTTGTTAGATCGACGGCCACGGGCCGCCAGTTTGTATTGCTGTTTATCGATCGTTAATTCTATTAATAATGCTTATTTGTTCGATTTCGATTCGTGTTCCGGCTCTAAGCTAGATTTTCATTTTACGATCAGCAAATCTGTTGCTTCTCCGTTAGTGTAAGCGCCCGGAAGGCTTTTGTGGAACGCAGTCGAAATCGCCTGTCTTGGCTGTCCGCGCTTCTGTCCTATTATGCGCCCCCTTTCCCTGTCAGTTCTTGTCCGCTCATTTAAACAGTAATTAGACTAGCATAATCTTATCTTACTGCGGCTAGAGCTGCGCGTACGCGTGAGCGCAACCTTGCCGACGATCTCGTACCGATGATCTTCGGGAAGATTCTACCCTTTCTACTTTCATACTGAACATTCTCTAATACGCGTGTGCTGTGTGATTGATTTTATTCGCCTCACACCAGAGATTGTATTTCTTTCGTTTGCGATTCTTATATGTTCAGTAAAATTATTATGTCGTTCTCCTTTATGAACGCTGAAATGGTCCCTAGTCCACACGCGCGTATGTATCCATTAGTATCGTCAAGCATTACACTTATTAGTATCTAATTTGTTCAATTTAGCGCTGTTAGCGAACCGTTAGTTTGTTCGTTTCGCATAAAATCTACAGAAAAGGAAAATTCACTGCTAAAAACTCTGAATGATTCCGGTGCTGATTCTTTTTCCCTCGTCTGCGACGCTTTCCGCCTACACACAATCAGTTTTCTTCTCGCAGAATCGAATATTTACAACTTGTTGTTCCCAGATCCTAAAATAATTTCCCCCCGCATGTGACACCACTTTGCTCCCGTGATGTCACGTGTCTTCAATGTGTAACGACCGTCCACGGTCGGCGATGGCCAAAATGGAAGTCGGATGGCGGCACGAATGCGTCGTGTTCCATTCTTCCACTTCAGCCCGCCGAGCACGGCAGTCGGCAGTTTTGTTTTTGCAGTTTGGTTTTCCGGCGTGTGAGAGATCCTCTGCTCAACGCGTGAGAAATCGTGACTTTCAATGGCGAACGATCATGAGGAGGATCGAGCAGAGGGTGAAAAGGGCGGTCAGTTGCCAGCCGGCTGTCCGCCGAGTGCTACCGCTGGCGTCCTCGAACGATGCGTCGTCCTCCTGTCGAGTGATCACCTCGCGAAACACGATCGTCTCCTCGACCTTGGCGCTCTCGTTGTCCGGCGGAAGGGTGGTTTCCGGTTGCTCCACATCCGGTGTCCGTGCTGGTACATTGTGAATGCTTTCGAACACATTGCCGGCCCGGCTGTTACGGGCAAGCTTCTGGTTGGTGAGCTTCAGCTGGCGAATTTTTTGATCAATCTCCGACACGGTGTCTGTGCAGTGGAGAAAGAGAGAGAACGAGAGTGTGTGTGTGTGTAAGAAAATGTCCATGCCAAGTACACATAGCCGCTGGTGGTAACTGCATCACTTACTCTGATCTGCATTCTCGTCGTAGTTCACCTTGATGAAGGTAGTCATGGTTACTTCGTAGACCTTGTTCGGGTCGGCCGGTGCAGCACTGATTTCACGTTTGCGTCGTCCGAAAGCGGTTTGGCCATTGCTGCAGATTACACCCTTGCATCTGTCCACGCAAACGTTAACAGTACCACGGAACTGAACGTACGTTGATTCGGGAAACTTGAACGCTCGGAACTTGGCCGCCAGCAGATCGCCGTCGACGGTGTTGAAGTTTTCAAACAGATAGGGATCAACAGAGCAACTGCAGAAAGGTAGTGATGGAAGAGAGTTTGGTAAGTAGGTGTGACCTTTGCTGTCGACGGGAGAGTGTCAAAGGTGTTCAGAAAGGGGGGGGGGGGTCCCAACTTACCCGTTGAAAATGATCGTTTCCTCCTGGTATTTGGTGTCGGTGACGAGCATGTAGTTTACGCCGAGACCGTAAATCGGTGCCGAACGGTTGTCGAGGAAGATTTCCATCTGAAGGTGAGCCCCGGGGCTAACGTTAAGGTCGCCCGATACCAGCTTGTCTCCCTGACGGATCGCAATGCCCAGTGACGGTTCTGGGGCATTCTCCGTGATGGAGGTCGTTATTTCGAGATCTCTGTATGGGATGTGGGAAATTGCAAAGGTCAGTATTGTACATCAGTTTCAATCAGGGACGGTTATGTTTCATCGTGCGCTTTGGGAAACTATTATGATTTGTACTAAAAACAATCGCTTGTTGTGTCTTTTTAGGTTAACTGGCAAATGATAACCTTGCAGCTTCCATACGTGTCAGATTTCAACTTTCATTCTACAATAACACAAGCCTAATGATGTAACAAGAACACGAGACGTGAGAGGTTACTCAAAAAGGTAAGACACCATCCAACTTACTCTGGTTCCTGAAATCCAGCAGGCAGCACATCCCGCTTCACGATACCGTGCGTAACATTGTAACTTGGCCCACTGGTAATGCATTTCACGCTCACAATCTCTTTGCCAGTTTCTGGTCCCGTCTCGACGATGATTCGATGATAGAATACTTTCTTCCCCTGTAGATGGAAATTAAACAAATCGTGTTGATCTTCAATCTACAACCGGCTCCTCCCCCCTGCCAGGGAGCAGGGTGTGCTTACAGGTGGTACGTACCGTAATTTGATTGATCACCCGTGTCACACCGCAATCGTAGATGTTGGTGAGCGAAAGTTCAAACACGGCCAGATTCTCCCGTATGGTTGGCTTACACTTTGGATCCGGGTAGCCCTTCATACCGTCCAGGTAGACGGCATCGCTGGAGAAGTTTTCCGCTGGTAGTGCTACATCCACCCGCATCATCTCATCGGCACACGTTACCTTGTGGGTGGCTGGAGTGGCAAGAAAAAGAAGAAAACAAGCAGCAAACAGGTACCGGCATTAAAACAAATGTTATTTTATTTGGAAAAATGGTACTTAGTAGTACAGCGGATAGTAGCAAAATCACAGGTGAAATAACGGATGTTTAGTGGGGTGAAGGCTGTTGCGGGGGTTAGTATTATGTTCCCATGATTGCCGACGGCGAGATGGACAGTGGCGCATCATGAACATCATAATTTTATCAACAAGTCAGCCAATCAATCTAAACAGCTACTGCTGATATTGATCGTTCGGCCAATTACGGGGGACGGTCGGAACGGGTGTGCATCACGTGGATCGGATGTAGTGTTCTGTGTCACGATTCTACGCTCTCCAACTGGTTTGGGGGGAACGTAGGAAGGGCCAATAATTGTCCAGCTCGTTCTGCTCGGGCGGTTTGTTTTTAATGCTAATGCAAAACCAAATATGATAAGAAAGTGTATAAAGTTACAGGTTTTTTGGTAAATATGCAACAAAAAAATTATTGTTACATTAACATATTCTACCACAGCCTCGTTAAGCTATTCAACGGTATTTGCTGTTCCTTTTATCGAGCAACATTGCGATGTGGTTAAAGGGATGAATCATAACTACAAAGCCACAGAAAACATGGCTCGATAATTTACTCTTCGTCTATTTATCAGTTAGCAAGTTGTCATGATATGTCACCCGTTATTAGCCTCAATTGCATTCTCGCAAAGTGATTGGAAGGATTTCGTGCGCAAACAGCAAACGCAAACGACCATTGATACAGAGAGTAGAGAGAGAGAGAGAGAGAGAAAGAGAAATGGTTTTGTAAACAGTAAACGGTGCTGAGTTGGACGAGATTTATAATTATGACAACGTTGCTTTGATTTTTTTCCCTTCGTTTTATGCTTCCGTCCGACTCCATTGGCATGATCTAGCCGGGGTGCAGTTAGTGAGCTAGAATGTAGAAGCCCGCCTAGAGCAGAAGACCATATTTATCGTCGTTCAGGTGCTAATGTGAACTCGTTTCAAGGCGCCTATTATTGCCACTATAGCTCACCAGATTGGGGAATGGATTTGTTTTTGTGGGTTTTCTCTTCACTAGCTTTTCCCGTAGCACCAAGATCTGTGTTTGTTGTGTACGAGTTGCTTTGGCCGTGGGTGTGGATACGTGCCAGGGGTTTCGCTTTTCGAAGCTTAAAATCAAACGACTTCAAAGCGCAACAGCGAGCGAAGATTTATGCTCTCTTTGTGGCGCTCGAAACGCATCGGTGAGAGGGAGGTTAGAATCGAAACTGTATGGGATACAATCGGATAAACGGCTTCTTCAACGCCGCGCTGTCATGCTGTGTGATCTAGATTTATCGTTGAAAATGGAAATCCGTATGTTGTGGTGTTCGGCCGCATGATACTTTGTATAAAATTACAATCCATGGTGTGGGAGTTTGAAATCGATATGCTAAGATCTAAGATACGCCGACATGGTGAAACCATGAATAGGCTCTAATAGAGACAGACGCTCTCCACGAAATGATTGATGATGTTTGGAGACTATTGGAATGATGCATCTTTTGTAAAATGCTTGCCTGTAGTAGCGATTTGGGCACGATGTGTTTTCTCCCAATCTTTTTAAAATATGAATTTAGTCAAACCAAAATGGCTATGCACATCGCGAGACATGTGTTATTGATTTTTTGGAACTCACCGTTGCCTTTTTTGGCACAACACTTAAGGTCAGATTCGTTCGAGAGATTGCATTTTTTGTTGCTGGTTGTTTTGTTTTATTTTGCACATCCTACAGTGGTATGGTGGAATGAAAAACATGTTCCAAGCCTTTTCAGGAAAGTTGCTTATCAACTGATCGGTCATACTGCGTGTATTGCCTTCCCTTTCACAACGGGCAAACATTCTTCTTCCAGGGCCACAGCAACAACGATAGAATCATGGTCGGAATGGGGGCAAGAGCTTTCGATGTTCTGATGGTTGATGTTTACGATCATTATTACATACAAGAAACAATTTGCAGCGGCTGCTGAGTGAAAGGATCGAAATGGTCACACGTTAAGAACAATGGTTCAATGTATTGGTCATTGGGTGGGTTTCTTTTTATATATGCAGTTTGAACAGGAAAGGATGATTTACCACAAATGTAACACATTAGTGTGTTGATCCTAAGCTACCGTTATGAAGGTATTCTTGACAACGAGATCATTTTTCATTATCATGAGGCAAACGTGCCAGATGAGTTTGTTGCTGTTAGTTTAGATCACATAAAGAAAAACCTAAATAATATCAAAATGTCGTAATATTCGATTCAGCAATGTGAGTGAGTAAATTTATAAACTATTTTTATTATTTTAATTATGGTTCCAAATTCGGAATTATGAACATTTCAAGGTTTAAACTCAAGGTAACACATCTTATCAATAGAAACGATTTCTACATCACAAATGGGGGAACACTGATGCTATGCTGCTTCACTATGCTTTCGATAAAACTCGTCCAACAACTGCGTGTGATCTGCAACTGCATTCCCATCCTGCCCCTGACAACCTGACTTTACGTGCCAAAAATGGACCGAGTTCCCCTTTTCATCCCCCGTTGCTTCTTCGAAATACGCTGGACAACAATTACATGCCCCAGATAGGGCAAAATTGATCCCGCTTTGCTATAAACGGTAATCCGGTACGCTTCAATCATTGCTGTCCCAGAAACGGAGGTCTGCGGATGCGTGCGCTATGTTCCAGACGCTCCGAATGAGGGCTACGCGTGATTACAACCGACCAAACCGCGCGACTACTGCATCACGGGCACGCATTGAAGCCATCAGCACCGCCACCATTCACCTCATTCACTTACTCACCTTACGCAACCAGGGCACCCGCACTCGGACGCAGGGAAAAGTGCGAACGCTTTTCTGTTTCTCTAAATTTTATTTTCTAGTCCACACCCTGATCAACCGACTGATCGATCGATCGAACGATAATTGCTCGCGGGAAAAATAAATTAGATCAATTTCGGGGTCGGCCCAGGGTCTGGTGCATTTGTTGTGCACCGCCGTATTGTTTTCGCAGTGAAAGCAGAACAAAAAGGCAGATAATTTGGGCACGGAACGCTTTCTGAAAAATTGGAAGGCCGAGGTAGAAAATCACTAACAACCGAACAGCTTACCGATCGGACATGCTCTGGACCTACTTCCCGTGCCCGAAATAGTCCAGGCAACATATTGCACCAAATAAGAGAATTGATCGATACAACAACAAAAAAACAAACTTGCCTAATGAAAAGTGAGATTATGTTCTTGTGGAATAAAGCACAGACATAAATGAGGTTATTCAAGGGTTTTTTTTGCTTTAAGATTACTTTGAACATTGTAATTTTTCCACTCTTGTATGTAGTTAGCTTTCACACTGATACGATATGCCTTCGAATTGAATCAAATCGATGCAATTAAACTCCAAAACTCTTCACATATCCCAAAAAATAACTGGGAATTTAGGTTACAAGTTACGCGTGTGCGTCGGTGGCACTGGTGTGTGTGGGAAAAAAGGGAAAGGTAAAGGCGGCATTTAGATTAAACTAATTTTCGAACTCATCCATCTCGGGGGAACGATCCTTACGTGAATCGCGGATTGATATTGATTCGTTTTCATTCTTCAAATCCAAATCCACTCGGCCAGCTCAACGGGAGGCATTTAAAGCTGGAGTTTAGATTTTCAGATGCTGCTGCCTGCCTTATTCCTGGCTAACTGCCGGCCTATGATGCAGCTGGACCGCTTCCAATTGGACACACGTACCAATCATGGCGATCAAAGAAAAAAAGTGGGCGTTTGCGGAGAGATCAAAACATTTCTACCGGTATTAAGGGGTTGTCTGCTTACTCGGGCGGCACTGCTAGATTAATTTGAAGAATTAATAATGTGGTATTATTATGGAGTGTAATTATGTGTGCACTTCAGGGGGTTATGGGTGCTGACGAGGAGTTTGTAATGAGAAATATTGATAGCATTTGTTGTGACAAATGTAAGTAGGGGTAACGTCGTTTTATAATTTGCAGTAAATTTATTTCAAATTAGTTGATTATTTTGACTTTCTGAAGGACAAAGATTGATGGCAATGTTGTGGCCTAAAATGGATTTTTCTTAAACTTAATTTTCGTTGAAACATATTATGCTACATGCTTAAAAATTGTAATTTAACATTTTTTCTATCAATTTACCACAAATAATCTTATTTAATATAATCCTTTGCATCGAGAACTAAAAGTTTATCTTACAATCAGTGATCCAA